>JACEFO010002773.1:0-26168 GCA_015342445.1 Digitaria exilis
CACCGCCAAAAGCTTAAAAGGCTCCAAGGCTCGGGGGCTCGGTAGAACCATCGGGTTTACGTTGCTCACCAAAAAGCCATGGTTTGAAGGCTCGAAGGCCTAATCGCACCAAGAGTTGCCGAGAAAACCAAGCTAACCCCGCAGAGGCCATCTTAAGTGGCGCCTCCCAACCAGTTCGCGAAGAAACTGGAAGGCAGACCCCACTCGGGGGCTGGCAGGGGCATAGCTATAAGAAAAAAAACAAAAGCCCACGCGTACGGGGCAATGAGAGAGGGAAAATACGACAAAGAAGAAGAAAGGTAAAACTAATCATTACAAATGTTCAAATTACGGGAGTCCCGTCGATGCAGAACCTCCCTGAAGTTTGAAGTCTTGGTCCCTCCACGCGAGGGCACAGTAAAAACAACAAAGAAATAAAAAGACGTAAATCTAAGGAGCCTGGTCAGGGGCGGCGCCACCCACCGGGTTGCCCTCCATGTCGGTGCCGGGCGCCAGCCGTTGGCAAATTGCTCCGCAGGAGCCCTGAGCTCCATCGGCCATGGGCGTCCGAAGCTTTCCCGAGGTGAACCGTGTGGGGAAGCGGCGCCATATCTGTCGCAAGCGGATCCCGTCGTAGTGGGAGCTGCACAGGCAACTGAAGGCCTCCCTGGACGGCCGGCACCAGCGACTGCTTGAGAGAGCTCCGATCCGCGCGCCGGGGCGAGGTCGAGCTCGCCAGGAGACGCGCGGGATTGCAGCTGACTGGACCTCTCAGGGCATCCGCATCCCGAGGGCTACGGCGCGCCAATTCGCCGCCGCTCAATGTCCTCTGACAGAGGGAACCCGAGCCTCGTCAGGACCGTCCCGCCGTGTCGCGTAGTAATCCAAACGCGCGAAAGCAGCGTGGATCGATGGTGATCCCAATACCGAACATGAGACTTGAGAGCTGTGTGACATCTCTGATGTCCAAAGAATTAAAAGTGCAATAAAATCAATGCACAGGGAATTGGGTTGAAATTCAAAAATATTCCAAAACAAGGGTTGTTTGGAGACCAACTGAATATCTTCAAGACTTGGGTGCTGAACTTAAAAATCTCGGACCAAAAGAGTTAGTTGTCATCACCTACAGCCCTTTCGCGACAACCTCGCCATGGCGTCGTTCCGCTCGATAACCCTCGAGCGGGGATGTCCGTGACGATCGAGCCTAGTCAGTAATGTCCGTCACGATCGAGCTATGTCCGTGACGATCGAGCTATGTCCGTCACAGATCGAGCCTAGCCAGTAGTTTCCGTCACGATCGAGGCCGCACGATAGGACCCTCGAGGCCCCGAGTTCCGGCACGCTCGAGGCTCCGCAGCCAAGCTCGAGGGGGCACTTACCCTCGAGCGACGTTCCGTCACGCTCGAGGCTCCGCAGCCAGCTCGAGGGGGGCAATACCCTCGAGCGACGTTCGTCACGCTCGAGGCTTCGCAGCCAAGCTCGAGGGGGCACTCACCCTGAAAGTTGTGTCCACACCTCAGACCCCAACTTTAATTTTACCCCGTTTCGAAGTTCAGTTCGAATTTTTGGAGAAAATTCGAATTTGGAAATCGGAGCTCCACGGGCATGCTACAGTGCCCTGGCGCGCGCTGCGCTGGCCGGAGCTCGGCCGCCACGTGGCCGGCGAGCGCGCAGGCGGCGCTGAGCTGGCCAAGCCGCGGCGGACGCCGGCGCTTGTCGCCTAGCTCTTGTCCGGCACTCCCGAGCCATCACTTCGCCGCTGTCGCCTCGCCTCGCCTCGCGCCGCGGAGCGCCATCATACGGTCGCGCGCCGCCGTGCCGCACGCGCGCTCGCGCCGCGCCGAGCGCACTACAGGCGGTAGAGTCCATTCGCGTCGCGACAAAGCCTCTGCTGAGGATCTCCACTTCATCACGCGATGATCTTTGACGCCCAAACCGCGCGTGTGCGCTCTGTTCGAGCTCGCGCGCCATCAATGGCGACCGCGACAGCCACCCACGCGCTCGCACGCTCCCGAGGCCGCACAGTGCCTCCCTTGCGTGCTCAATCACTCCACCAAGCACTCACACCCCTCCTCTCACTCACTCACTTGGCCATTTCCACTTCCCCGCGCTCGCTCGTCTTCTTCTTCCTCGCGCCGCGCGAACCGAGCCGAGCTTCTCCGAGAAATTCACCCTCCACACTCCACCATTCCCAAGTTCGTCCCGCACAAAGCTAGCCCTCTACTCCAGCTCCATTTCCCCCATTTTCCCCCAAGCTATTGTCCCTTCTCCGGCGAGAATTCGTGAATTCCCCCAAATCGCGATTTTCGGCCGCCGGAGCACCCGCACGTCGAGACCCTACTCCGAGCCGTCCCCGAGCTTCCTCGAGCACGCCATTAGCTTCCCCAAGCTCTGCTGGTGCTCAAGGACCTCTCCCCCTCCGCAACGACCCCGAGCTCGCCGGCGTAGAAGCCGCGGCGGCCGCGCCGCCACCTCCTCGTCGCCGGCACAACTCCGACCTCCCCCAGCCTCCAAACCGTCCTCAAACGACTCGTGTGAGCCCAGGATCTTTCCCCCCACTTCCCCGTGCCTAGTTCGCCTAGTTGCCCGGCGCAACTCCGGCAGGTCCCAGGGACCTTTCTTCATCGTCTACCTTTGTTTAGGGGCCTCTGTGCAAAAGTGCAGGACTGGTTCGCGAAGTTTTTGAAAGATCTAGGGTTCTCTGCGTAAAAAGATTCTTAAGTCTAGGTTTGATTTTTCCCCGAATCTTGTAAATCCGTTAAAAATCATACAAAAATCAGAAAAAATGCACAAAAATACTTTTTGGATTTATGAGAGTCTAAAATACAATCTCTATTAGACATGTTTATACTTTTGACGAACTGTTTTTGAATTAAAATTCAAACTATGAAAATCTAAAGTTGTGCACCATTTCAAATCCAGAGCTACGCTAGGGTTGAGCTTTGGATATGTTGTTTTTAGTGACTTTGGACAGCTTGTGTCCAAAGGGGACTTAAAAATATGAACTACAGCTCCTGTTATGAATTAAAATAGGTTTTCTGTCTTTTGCAGTGCAGAAATCATTAAAAATATCTGGGCAGTGAAAATCGCCATTTTGCTCCAGAGGACTAAAAACTTGTTAGCACACCTGTGAAAAGTGAGGAACTTAATTTTTGCTCTGTTTAGGATGGTAAATAATTAAATATGTGTTTTTTGGATGGAAAATTATTGAGGACTACCCAAGGGTTATTTTGAGCCATCACTTGGCCAGAGCCGTCCTGATGCTTATGCCTAGCTTTGGTAGGAAAATCTCCTGAAATGGATGAATTTTCAATTTATATGAATTAATTTCAATTCTGCTGGCAGCAACTTGATATAATTTTTATAAATTATGTGTAGCTCAAAATTAGCTAAATTTTTGGAGTGAGCTTAGCTCTTATACTCCAGTAGCTGTCATAAAGTTTATAGCTAAAATTGATAAACAGAAAATGGAGGAACAAAATGAGAAGGAATCTAGATGGAAATTGATTTATATAAAGAATAAACCTTTTTGGTTAATTGGTTAATATAGAATGGATAGAATCTGAAATTCCAGAACAGCACCCCAACCTTGAGAAGAAATAAAAAGAAATCTCTTATATATGTACACAATCACCATCGAAATCGATAAAACTTTTTCCACACCTACACTTGTTTTTGTGAAGAAAATAGAAATGCTTAAGCATGTCTAGGTGAATATGGCCTTCAAGGCCTTAATCTAGCATCTGTAGGCAGCCGCCTTAAATATGCATCTCATGTAGACGGCGCTATCCCGGACGGCGACTACACCCTCATCCCCGCAGACGAGGAAGGAGTCCCGGAGCACGGTGCCGGTACAGAAGTGACCAACCCGGAGGCTAACTCTGAATTCAAGCAAGAAGGCAAGCCCCGGAGCATAACCTAACTTTACCAAATTATGCACTTTGAATTCTCTATGTTGTGCATTTACGTTCAAGGAGTTGAATTGAATACCTTAGCTGCACATTCCTAGTACCTATGACTTGCAATACTAGTTTGAAAGGGATCGATAGTGCATTGCTATAGGTCCGTTACAAGTCGAGTGATTTCCTGTCACTCGCGAGACATAGGGATTGCTTGTCTTTACTTATGTTGGAATCATAAGGATTGACGGGCGGGATGATAGATGTAGATCTCCGTCCGTGTATGATAATTGGTTAAGGTCGAAATGTGTGGTAGAGTGTGTTAAGTTTTTGAACGTACCACATGCATACCGGTATATGGGAGCCGGTAAGCCCGGTAACCAGATTGAAGCAGCTAGGGCCGATAGCCATCTCTCCTTGGAAACTTGTTTCCCCTGCCGTACACTTGTGGATATATGCGTGATGCTGTGAGTGAAGCAGTAAACCTTTATCCTAAGGAAATGGACCCGGTTCCGAATTGTGGATCGATGGGAAAGGTTGGGAAATGCTTGTACCTTTTATAGCAGGCAGAGTATCCGTGTTGTGTTGGGTTTTCCCTGGCCAGGTAGCAAAATTCGGTTCGAACTGTCCGCTTCTCGCGGTTAATGAGACTGCTTGACCGCCTTGCTACATTGAGTAATAAGTGGAATTATGAGATTATGAATTTGTTTCTATGAATTAATTTGTATTGCTCCACTTGCATGCTTAGAGAGGATGCTAATCTAGAATGGTTAAATAAACTAGAAACTGATGCTAAAACTGAAAGCAAGGATCTACCTTTAGTTGCTTTTGGCAAACAAACCCACCAGCCAAAAGCCTCTCATTGTCTAGATGTCGGTGATGTAGTTTTCACCAGACGGGTAAGCCTTGCTGAGTATTAGTATACTCAGCCTTGCTTGTGGCATATTTTCAGGTATACCTTTGGATGTGGATGCTTTGTCTTGGCCTGCCCAGGTTCCACCTGGCTGGCACATCGAATGGGTTCCGTCCTCTGGCGAGGATCGGGAAGGAGTAGCTTCGTGGCAGGCTTCAGCACGGAAGTTATTTTGTATCGTCGTTAGATTGTTTTACTTCCGCTGCAATGAACCTCTAAATTCAGTTGTTATGACTTTTTTAAATTCCGCTGTAATGAACTTTTATTTCCGCTGCAAGACTTGTACTCTGATTTAAATTTGAACCTGGTTTGTAATAACTTGTGATATCTATGTGTGTAAATTAATTTGTGGAATGTTGTAATCTCTGGAACTCACCTTCGTGTGGGTGTGCTGTTGTTTCGATCGAGAAAAGTACGTGGTTTAATCGGGTTTTAATCCGACGGCGCTCCAGCTTATTCCGGATTAAGTGCCTGACTACGTGATTAGTGGTCCCTAGGTACTTAACTTGGAATAATTTTGGAGTGGTCCGCCACAGCTGGCATCAGAGCCGAAACAGCGCACCAGAGAGACCAACAAACCTTAAATAAATATTTTTGGAATAAAATTTGCCAACTCGTACTTCCGCCGTGCTTTTCGGTGGAAGGTTGTTGTTAGGACCGCTAAGGATGTTACCTAGAGCGTGAAGCCTATGTGGGTTAAGGGATCACGGTATGATAGGTGGCAAATAGTATATTATAACTGACTTCCAGCACATTTCATTCTGTCATTTACTTTCCGCAATGGTGGGCGCAAGGTACGGCGATTGCTGTAACGTACCACGGCACTATATGAAAATATAGTGGCGGCACATAGTCAATACGCTGTGATGGCGTATGAAACTAGAATAGGATGGTGGGCGCAAGGTACGGCGATTGCTGTAGCGTACCACGGCATCATATGCAAATATGATGGCGGCACAAAGTCAATACGCTATTCCAATAGCGTATGAAACTGTCAATATGTTGCCTTGGTGACATATGAACATTGCCCGTTCAATGTTAAACGATCGGGTGCCACCTCTATAGTGGGTGGTAATGAATGGAGACGCTTTCGTGAGTGCTGGCACGAAAGGTTGATTATACATGCTCTGGAATGGAATTTTCTGCAGGTACACTAACCGCGAATCCGTATGTTGAAACGGTTAGAGAAATTCGACTAGTTAATATAGGGAGAGACGGATATTGCCTAGCCACCGGCACTAACTTCGTAAGCCAAAAGTTATTGGCATGTGTGTTGGTGAGAACGAATAGGCCGCTCATGCATTGCATTCTCACTGAATTAATATCAAATTTTAACCCTTGGCCAAATCAAACCGCCGTCAAAGAAATTGAAATTTACAACCCAAAAAATGCTGCTGAGAACAGTCTGTTTGCAACCTTAAATCGAAACTGAAAACGTTGCCAAATGAAAAAGTGTTCAACATGAAAGTTGTCATAAATATTATGAAGTAAATGCTGGAGAAATTTCAACGAAAATGGTTCAGTAAAATTGGAGTTATGCTAAAAATGGTAACCCCCTGTCTGCTGGAAATTTCTGGGGACAGTGAGATAAAAATTGAATTTTTATACCATCTTAACGACAGTTTCTGCTCAAACCTCCAACATGAAACTTGTTAGGAATTATTTAAACAATGTCCTGGCCAAATTTGGGAATTTTTGAGCTTGTAGATTTCGAGTTTTGTAATTTTTACCACCCTGCACAGAATCTGTTTTTGCTCTTTGGCACTAACCGGTTCTCACCCTTGCCCCTTTTCCTTTTGGTTCAGATGGACGCCCTCGCTGACCTGGCTAGCCACCCCAACGACGTGTCTTTCTCTGATTGCTTGGGATGGGAAGGCTTCCCTAGCATCTTGTGGTCGGTTCTACAGGCACTTGGCTACCCTACACCGCCACAATATGAGAGAATCCTCATCCGAGACCGTGGTGTGACTCGTTCCCGTGTGCGTTGGTGGTACACCGTCACCCGCCGTGTCCTAGTTCCCCACCTGGACGGTGGAAGTTCATGGACACCACATGGAGACGACTTGCCGAGCTAGCTGCTTTGAATGGCATCAGTTCTTTTTGTGCTCAGAACCAAAGCTTGGTAGAGCACCAGTTGCTTGGGCTGTTTCCACCGACTCAGCCGAATGATCCCACTGGATGAGGCGCTACCTTAGCTCTCCTTTGAGGATGGCGGAGAACCCCGTCGCAGCAGCCGCTTTGATGATGAGGTGGATACGGGCGTATCACCGTTTGCAGGCACTTCTTGGACGGTCGCAGAGCGAGATGCTCAACATTGCTATGGACATGTCCGCTCGCGCCCGTGACATAGGGGTTGAGAGGACCTCTTTGTCCATTGAGGTGACCACTAGAGATGCCATGATTGCTGACTTGGAGAGGCAATTGAATGACCTCCAGATTGCACACAACAACACCCAGAATGAGTTAGCACAAACTAGAGATGAGCTTGAGGAGGTACATGGTACCTTGGAGCATGCAAATGCTATGCTTGCCGCCCATGACGCTCAGCACCTTCTGAGCAAGAAGGAGGGAATGGTGAAGGAGAGGCCCCCGATTCCGACATGGACACCGAGGATGACATGCCGCCCCTTCCAGCTCCACCTTCACCTATGGGCAGCGAGGCTACCGCTAACAACTTGGATGATTTTTAGAGTGGTAGTAGCAAGTTTACTCCTCCGCTAGGCCTAGATTTTGGCTTCATGTTATAATAGGCTAGATGGAGTTGAGCTCCTCCTATTTGGTGGCAATGTAAATTAATGGTGTGGTTGTGGTGTAAAACTTGATGATGTTGTTACAGCTGTGTTGAAAACATTCTGCAGCTGACCTTGTTTTAATTATTGATGGGTTTTCCATTCATTTCTGGGCTGTGATGTGAACTACAAAGTTGTTTGGAATTTGTCAAACAAATGATCACCAAATTGCAACCCCATTGGTTAAGCGAAATAAAAATGGCAACCAAAACACTATAGCTCGGCCTGCTGAAAAACAGCAAATGCAGAGAGCTAAAGATTGAATTTTTCGGCTTAGTTCCAGTCCGAATTTGATTCCGAGCCCAACATGAAAGTTGTAGAGCATAAAATTTCCGAGCTACTGACCGAATGGGAGCATTTGACTTGTTTCCTGTCGGGAGATATGATTTTTCTTCCGAACTGCGTGCTGACTTGCCATTCTGCGCAGTACACTTTAATATATTGTCACGTTCTATCTTGTCATTCATTATGCAAGCTTATGGAATGTGGCTAATACAAGTACCTACTGCAGATGGCAATCACCCGCAGCGGTCACGACGCTAGTGGCTCCAACGCTAACCAGCAGGGGCCAGAGGGGCAGCAACAGCCACCGCCACCTCTCCTCCGCAGCAACCTCCGACGTGGCGCAGCTTTATGCCACGCAAACGGAGATTCTCCGGAACCTGCAGCATCAGCAGCAGATGATGCAGCAGCAGATGCTTCAGCAGGGAGGTCAACGGGCCCCTCAGCCTCAGGTGGCCAGATACGAAGATTTTCTGGCAACGCACCCGCCGATTTCTCTCGAGCTGATGAGCCTTTGGAGGCCGACACCTGGATTCGAGCCATCGAGTCCAAGTTCACCATTTTGGCAACGCCTTGCACCTCCAACCGCAAGGTCGTGTTCGCGGCGCAGCAGCTCCGCGGCCCAGCTCTCCTTTGGTGGGAGAACTACCTGGCCCTGCAGCAGGAGGGTCATGTAGTTGAGTGGGATGAGTTCAAAGCTGCATTCAAAGCTCATCACATTCCGGCCGGTCTAGTAGAGCGAAAGCTGAATGAGTTTTTGGCGCTGACCCAGGGTACCCGCATAGTGCTCCAGTACTCCCAGGCCTTCAATGGTCTGTGCCCTTATGCGGGTCATCACGCCGACTCCGACGAGAGAAGCTAGAGAGGTTCCGACGTGGCCTTAACACCAAGTTGAAGGCACAGTTGGCCACCACCCGTGCTGCCACGTACGGCGATCTCGTGAACCTTGCCATCACCCAGGAAGACGCCAATGTGGTGCACAAGGCGGAGAAGAAGAGGAAGACTCCCGCTGGACCGTCGAGCGCGCAGCCGCAGAGGTTCCGCTTGGTTCCCCCGGCTGCACCGCAGGGACAGTCCAGGGCACCTCAGGGAGGTGGATGGGTTGCTAGGCCGCCACAGCCTACGCGCTCGTTTCCCTCCACCGCGCAGCAGCAGCAAGCACCAAGGCAAAATGCACAGCAGCCAGCTCGCCCTGGAGCCGGCTATCAGTGCTTCAAGTGTGGAAGCAAAGATCATTTATCAAGGATTGCCCGCAGAACAAGCAGCAAAACCAGCGCCCGGGAAATCAGCAAGGCAAGGGCAAGCAGCAGCAGCGTGTGCAAGTTCGGCAAGGACGGCTCAACTACACCACCTTGGCCGACTTACCCGAGGGAGCCCCAGACATGACTGGTACCTTCCCTATCTGCACTCAACCTGCTGTGATATTGTTTGATTCCGGGGCAACACATAGTTTTATAAGCACAAGGTTTCATGTGAAATGCGGATTAAAATCTTACCATACCAAATCATCATACGTGATATCAACTGCGGGAGGTAAAATTGCATCCAACCAAGTCACCCACAAGGTTCCAATCAGGCTGGGAAGTAAAACATTTCCTACTGATTTGATTCTGCTTGGAATGGAAGGAATTGACATTGTGTTAGGAGCCAATTGGATGACTCAACATAAGGTTGTCCTAGATGTTGCGGAACGAGTTGTTGAGATAAACTCGCCTACGCAGGGCCCGAGTGTGCTATATCTGCCACAACGGACTCGCGTCGATGCGTGTGCTTACACAATGGTAGAAACCCAACTAAAGGACATTCCGGTGGTATGTGAGTATGCCGATGTATTTCCGGATGACTTACCTGGGATGCCGCCGGATAGAGACATTGAATTCGTGATTGAACTTCAACCTGGCACAGCACCTATATCAAAGAGACCATATAGAATGCCGCCCAATGAATTGGCTGAATTGAAAATTCAACTCCAAGAATTGCTAGATAAGGGTTTTATTCGTCCAAGTGTTTTACCTTGGGGATGTCCCGCTATCTTTGTGAAAAAGAAGGACCATTCCTTGAGGTTGTGTATTGATTACCGGTCTCTCAATGCGGTAACTATTAAGAACAAGTACCCACTCCCCCGTATTGACATCTTGTTTGACCAACTAGCTGGCGCCAGAGTGTTCTCCAAGATTGACCTTCGCTCTGGCTATCACCAAATTAAAATCAGGCCATGTGACATTCCAAAGACTGCCTTTTCCACACGATATGGACTTTATGAATTCCTGGTTATGTCCTTTGGGCTCACGAATGCCCCAGCCTATTTCATGTACCTCATGAATTCGGTCTTCATGTCTGAACTAGACAAGTTTGTGGTGGTTTTCATTGATGACATTCTTATATATTCTAAGAATGAGGAAGAGCATGCCGAGCACCTTCGCATTGTTCTTCAGAGATTGAGAGATCACCAGCTCTATGCCAAGTTCTCCAAGTGTGAATTCTGGCTTGAGAGCGTGAAGTTTTTAGGTCACACGGTTTCCAAGGATGGTATATCCGTGGATCCAACCAAAGTGCAAGAGGTGCTAGATTGGCAACCACCTACCTCTGTCCACGAGATTCGGGTTTTCTGGGTTTAGCCGGTTATTACCGTCGTTTTATTCCGGATTTCTCTCGGATAGCAAAGCCCATGACCGAACTCTTGAAGAAGGGAGTTAAATTTGAGTGGAATGACAAATGTGAGGAAGCCTTCCACACCTTGCGAAGACATTTAACTTCAGCCCCAGTTTTGGCTCAGCCCGATTGCACCAAGCCTTATGATGTCTATTGCGATGCATCAGGCACCGGTCTTGGCTGTGTTCTCATGCAAGAAAACCGAGTGATTGCTTATGCTTCTCGAGCACTTCGGCCTCATGAGCAAAACTACCCCACGCATGATCTTGAGTTAGCAGCGGTTATTCATGCTCTCAAGATGTGGAGACACTATTTGATGGGTGTTCCCTGCAACATATACACAGACCACAAGACCCTCAAATATGTTTTCACTCAGGCACATTTGAATATGAGGCAGCGAAGATGGTTGGAGTTAGCAAAGGACTATGACCTTAGTGTGCATTATCACCCCGGGAAGGCTAATGTAGTTGCGGATGCGCTAAGCCGCAAGGCTCGTTGTCATTGTCTTTCCGTGGAGTCCTATGCCGACACCCTGTGTCACGAAATGGCAAAGCTCAATTTAGAGATTGTTCCACACGGGTACTTCAACCATATTGCAGTGGAACCAACCTTGCACGATCAGATTGTTATAGCCCAATTAAATGACGCGAGCATTAAAATCCTTAGAAGGAAATTGTCTAAGGAGAAGGTAAAAGAGAAATACAAGTGTTTCCGATTGGATGGGCAGGGAGTGATGTGGTTTGGGCCTCGCCTCGTGGTGCCCAAAAACACGGAACTCCGGAGGAAGATTATGGATGAGGCACATCTCTCTAAATTTTCTATCCATCCCGGCAGCACCAAAATGTACCAAGATTTGAAACAAAACTTTTGGTGGACTCGAATGAAGCGAGAAATTGCCACGTATGTGTCGGAATGTGACACATGCCAGCGGGTTAAGGCCAGCCACTTGAAGGTAGCAGGCACGCTTCAACCTCTACCTATTCCCTCATGGAAGTGGGAAGATATAAGTATGGATTTTATTGTTGGACTTCCCCGGACCCCTCAGGGGCACGATTCTATTTGGGTGATTGTGGATCGCCTTACCAAGACCGCGCATTTCATTCCAGTCAATACCACTTATGCTGCTAAGAGGTACGCAGAAATTTATTTGGAGCGGATCGTTTGCCTACATGGGGTACCCAAGACGATAATTTCATATCGTGGTGCTCTGTTCGTAGCCCGCTTTTGGGAGCAATTGCAATTGTCCCTAGGCACCAAACTGATCCGAAGTTCGGCATATCACCCACAGACCGATGGGCAGACGGAAAGGGTAAATCAAATACTTGAGGATATGCTTCGAGCTTGTGTTATCCATTATGGGAAGAATTGGGAGAAATGTTTGTCTCTGGCTGAATTCTCCTATAACAACAGCTACCAAGCGAGCCTTAAAATGGCACCTTTCGAAGCCTTATATGGTAGAAGATGTCGGACCCCGTTGTGTTGGTCCCAGGCAGGCGAGAGGTACACTTATGGCCCTGACCTTGTGATGGAAGCAGAAGAAAAGGGTAGGATCATTCGGGAGAATTTAAAGACCGCCCAGTCACGGCAAAGAGCTACTTCGATCAGCGGCGGAAGCCACTTCAGTTCGAAGTTGGTGATCATGTGTATCTGAAAGTTTCCCCGACCAAGGGTGTACAAAGATTTGGACTCAAAGGAAAGCTTGCACCTCGCTTTATCGGCCCGTATGAAGTTACTCAGCAATGTGGGCCGGTAGCTTATCAAGTGAAGCTTCCCGAGAAACTTTCAGCGGTACACAATGTATTTCATGTTTCTCAACTCAAGAGGTGTCTTCGTGTTCCGACCGAGGTTGTTGAACAAGAGGAACTCTCGGTTGAACCGGATCTCTCTTATGATGAGCATCCCGTTAAGATCCTCGACGAGAAAGAGCGACAAACACGAAGGAAGGGAGTTAAAATGTACAAAGTTCAGTGGAGTCATCACTCCGAAGATGAAGCCACGTGGGAAACCGAGGACTATCTTAGGAAGAATTTCTCCGACATACTTTCATAAGCCGAGGTATTTCTTTTCCCCTCTCTATCTCTAGGTTTAATCGAATCTCGGGACGAGATTCCTCTTAAGGGGGGTAGGCTGTGACATCTCTGATGTCAAAAGAATTAAAAAGTGCAATTAAAATCAATGCAACAGGGAATTGGGTTGAAATTCAAAAATTCGTCAAAAATTCAATTATAATTCAAAAACAAGGGTTGTTTGGAGACCCAACTGAAATCTCAAGACTTGGGTGCTGAACTTAAAAATCTCGGACCAAAAGAGTAGTTGTCATCACCTACAGCCCTTCGCGACAACCTCGCCACGGCGTTCGTTCCGCTCGATAACCCTCGAGCGGGGATGTCCGTGACGATCGAGCCTAGTCAGTATTGTCCGTGACGATCGAGCTATGTCCGTGACGATCGAGCTATGTCCGTCACGATCGAGCCTAGCCAGTAGTTTCCGTCACGATTCGAGGCCGCACGATAGGACCCTCGAGGCCCCGACGTTCCGGCACGCTCGAGGCTCCGCAGCCAAGCTCGAGGGGGCACTTACCCTCGAGCGACGTTCCGTCACCCTCGAGGCTCCGCAGCCAAGCTCGAGGGGGCACTTACCCTCGAGCGACGTTCCGTCACGCTCGAGGCTTCGCAGCCAAGCTCGAGGGGGGCACTCACCCTCGAGTGGCGTTTCCGACCATTCGAGGCTCGGCAAGCTCGAGCTTGCGGTTCAAGCTCGAAGCGCCGTAGCGCCTGGTCGAAGTGCCTGGTCCAAGCTCGAAAGTTGTGTCCCACACCTCAGACCCCAACTTTTAATTTTACCCGTTTCGAAGTTCAGTTCGAATTTTTGGAGAAAATTCGAATTTGGAAATCGGAGCTCCACGGGCATGCTACAGTGCCCCTGGCGCGCGCTGCGCTGGCCGGAGCTCGGCCGCCACGTGGCCGGCGAGCGGCGCAGGCGGCGCTGAGCTGGCCAAGCCGCGGCGGACGCCGGCGCTTGTCGCCTAGCTCTTGTCCGGCCACTCCCGAGCCATCACTTCGCCGCTGTCGCCTCGCCTCGCCTCGCGCCGCGGAGCGCCATCATACGGTCGCGCGCCGCCGTGGCCGCACGCGCGCTCGCGCCGCGCCGAGCGCACTGCAGGCGGTAGAGTCCATTCGCGTCGCGACAAAGCCTCTGCTGAGGATCTCCACTTCATCACGCGATGATCTTTGACGCCCAACCGCGCGTGTGCGCTCTGTTCGAGCTCGCGCGCCATCAATGGCGACCGCGACAGCCACCCACGCGCTCGCACGCTCCCGAGGCCGCACAGTGCCTCCCTTGCGTGCTCAATCACTCCACCAAGCACTCACACCCCTCCTCTCACTCACTCACTTGGCCATTTCCACTTCCCCGCGCTCGCTCGGTCTTCTTCTTCCTCGCGCCGCGCGAACCGAGCCGAGCTTCTCCGAGAAATTCACCCTCCACACTCCACCATTCCCAAGTTCGTCCCGCACAAAGCTAGCCCTCTACTCCAGCTCCATTTTCCCCCATTTTCCCCAAGCTATTGTCCCTTCTCCGGCGAGAATTCGTGAATTCCCCCAAATCGCGATTTTCGGCCGCCGGAGCACCCGCACGTCGAGACCCTACTCCGAGCCGTCCCCGAGCTTCCTCGAGCACGCCATTAGCTTCCCCAAGCTCTGCTGGTGCTCAAGGACCTCTCCCCCCTCCGCAACGACCCCGAGCTCGCCGGCGTAGAAGCCGCGGCGGCCGCGCCGCCACCTCCTCGTCGCCAGCACAACTCCGACCTCCCCCAGCCTCCAAACCGTCCTCAAACGACTCGTGGTGAGCCCAGGATCATTTCCCCCCACTTCCCCGTGCCTAGTTCGCCGTAGTTTGCCCGGCGCAACTCCGGCGAGGTCCCAGGGACCTTTCTTCATCGTCTACCTTGTTTAGGGGCCTCTGTGCAAAAGTGCAGGACTGGTTCGCGAAGTTTTGAAAGATCTAGGGTTCTCTGCGTAAAAAGATTCTTAAGTCTAGGTTTGATTTTCCCGAATCTTGTAAAATCCGTTAAAAATCATACAAAAATCAGAAAAATGCACAAAAATACTTTTTGGATTTATGAGAGTCTAAAATACAATCTCTATTAGACATGTTTATACTTTTGACGAACTGTTGTTGAATTAAAATTCAAACTCTAAAAATCTAAAGTTGTGCACCATTTCAAATCCAGAGCTACGCTAGGGTTGAGCTTTGGATATGTTGTTTTAGTGACTTTGGACAGCTTGTGTCCAAAGGGGACTTAAAAATATGAACTACAGCTCCTGTTATGAATTAAAATAGGTTTTCTGTCTTTTTGCAGTGCAGAAATCATTAAAAATAATCTGGGCAGTGAAAAATCGCCATTTTGCTCCAGAGGACTAAAAACTTGTTAGCACACCTGTGAAAAGTGAGGAACTTAATTTTTGCTCTGTTTAGGATGGTAAATAATTAAATATGTGTTTTTGGATGGAAAATTATTGAGGACTACCCAAGGGTTATTTTGAGCCATCACTTGGCCAGAGCCCTCCTGATGCTTATGCCTAGCTTTGGTAGGAAAATCTCCTGAAATGGATGAATTTTCAATTTTATATGAATTAATTTCAATTCTGCTGGCAGCAACTTGATATAATTTTTATAAATTATGTGTAGCTCAAAATTAGCTAAATTTTGGAGTGAGCTTAGCTCTTATACTCCAGTAGCTGTCATAAAGTTTATAGCTAAAATGATAAACAGAAATGGAGGAACAAAAATGAGAAGGAATCTAGATGGAAATTGATTTATATAAAAGAATAAACCTTTTTGGTTAATTGGTTAATATAGAATGGATAGAATCTGAAATTCCAGAACAGCACCCAACCTTGAGAAGAAATAAAAAGAAATCTCTTATATATGTACACAATCACCATCGAAATCGATAAAACTTTTTCCACACCTACACTTGTTTTTGTGAAGAAAATAGAAATGCTTAAGCATGTCTAGGTGAATATGGCCTTCAAGGCCTTAATCTTAGCATCTGTAGGCAGCCGCCTTAAAATATGCATCTCATGTAGACGGCGCTATCCCGGACGGCGACTACACCCTCATCCCCGCAGACGAGGAAGGAGTCCCGGAGCACGGTGCCGGTACAGAAGTGACCAACCCGGAGGCTAACTCTGAATTCAAGCAAGAAGGCAAGCCCCGGAGCATAACCTAACTTTACCAAATTATGCACTTTGAATTCTCTATGTTTGTGCATTTACGTTCAAGGAGTTGATTGAATACCTTAGCTGCACATTTCCTAGTACCTATGACTTGCAATACTAGTTTGAAAGGGATCGATAGTGCATTGCTATAGGTCCGTTACAAGTCGAGTGATTTCCTGTCACTCGCGAGACATAGGGATTGCTTGTCTTTACTTATGTTGGAATCATAAGGATTGACGGGCGGGATGATAGATGTAGATCTTCCGTCCGTGTATGATAATTGGTTAAGGTCGAAATGTGTGGTAGAGTGTGTCAAGTTTTTGAACGTACCACATGCATACCGGTATATGGGAGCCGGTAAGCCCGGTACCAGATTGAAGCAGCTAGGGCCGATAGCCATCTCTCCTTGGAAACTTGTTTCCCCTGCCGTACACTTGTGGATATATGCGTGATGCTGTGAGTGAAGCAGTAAACCTTTATCCTAAGGAAATGGACCCGGTTCCGAATTGTGGATCGATGGGAAAGGTTGGGAAATGCTTGTACCTTTTATAGCAGGCAGAGTATCCGTGTGTGTTGGGTTTTCCCTGGCCAGGTAGCACAAATTCGGTTCGAACTGTCCGCTTCTCGCGGTTAATGAGACTGCTTGACCGCCTTGCTACATTGAGTAATAAGTGGAATTATGAGATTATGAATTTGTTCTATGAATTAATTTGTATTGCTCCACTTGCATGCTTAGAGAGGATGCTAATCTAGAATGGTTAAATAAACTAGAAACTGATGCTAAAACTTGAAAGCAAGGATCTACCTTTAGTTGCTTTTTGGCAAACAAACCCACCAGCCAAAAGCCTCTCATTGTCTAGATGTCGGTGATGTAGTTTTCACCAGACGGGTAAGCCTTGCTGAGTATTAGTATACTCAGCCTTGCTTGTGGCAATATTTTTCAGGTATACCTTTGGATGTGGATGCTTTGTGTTGGCCTGCCCAGGTTCCACCTGGCTGGCACATCGAATGGGTTCCGTCCTCTGGCGAGGATCGGGAGGAGTAGCTTCGTGGCAGGCTTCAGCACGAAGTTATTTTGTATCGTCGTTAGATTGTTTTACTTCCGCTGCAATGAACCTCTAAATTCAGTTGTTATGACTTTTTAAATTCCGCTGTAATGAACTTTTATTTCCGCTGCAAGACTTGTACTCTGATTTAAATTTGAACCTGGTTTGTAATAACTTGTGATATCTATGTGTGTAAATTAATTTGTGGAATGTTGTAATCTCTGGAACTCACCTTCGTGTGGGTGTGCTGTTGTTTCGATCGAGAAAAGTACGTGGTTTAATCGGGTTTAATCCGACGGCGCTCCAGCTTATTCCGGATTAAGTGCCTGACTACGTGATTAGTGGTCCCTAGGTACTTAACTTGGAACAATTTTGGAGTGGTCCGCCACAGCTGGCATCAGAGCCGAAACAGCGCACCAGAGAGACCAACAAACCTTAAATAAATATTTTTGGAATAAAATTTGCCAACTCGTACTTCCGCCGTGCTTTTCGGTGGAAGGTTGTTGTTAGGACCGCTAAGGATGTTACCTAGAGCGTGAAGCCTATGTGGGTTAAGGGATCACGGTATGATAGGTGGCAAATAGTATATTATACTGACTTCCAGCACATTTCATTCTGTCATTTACTTTCCGCAATGGTGGGCGCAAGGTACGGCGATTGCTGTAACGTACCACGGCACTATATGAAAATATAGTGGCGGCACATAGTCAATACGCTGTGATGGCGTATGAAACTAGAATAGGATGGTGGGCGCAAGGTACGGCGATTGCTGTAGCGTACCACGGCATCATATGCAAATATGATGGCGGCACAAAGTCAATACGCTATTCCAATAGCGTATGAAACTGTCAATATGTTGCCTTGGTGACATATGAACATTGCCCGTTCAATGTTAAACGATCGGGTGCCACCTCTATAGTGGGTGGTAATGAATGGAGACGCTTTCGTGAGTGCTGGCACGAAAGGTTGATTATACATGCTCTGGAATGGAATTTTCTGCAGGTACACTAACCGCGAATCCGTATGTTGAAACGGTTAGAGAAATTCGACTAGTTAATATAGGGAGAGACGGATATTGCCTAGACACCGGCACTAACTTCGTAAGCCAAAAGTTATTGGCATGTGTGTTGGTGAGAACGAATAGGCCGCTCATGCATTGCATTCTCACTGAATTAATATCAATTTTAACCCTTGGCCAAATCAAACCGCCGTCAAAGAAATTGAAATTTACAACCCAAAAAAATGCTGCTGAGAACAGTCTGTTTGCAACCTTAAATCGAAACTGAAAACGTTGCCAAATGAAAAAGTGTTCAACATGAAAGTTGTCATAAATATTATGAAGTAAATGCTGGAGAAATTTCAACGAAAATGGTTCAGTAAAATTGGAGTTATGCTAAAAATGGTAACCCCCTGTCTGCTGGAAATTTCTGGGGACAGTGAGATAAAAATTGAATTTTATACCATCTTAACGACAGTTTCTGCTCAAACCTCCAACATGAAACTTGTTAGGAATTAATTAAACAATGTCCTGGCCAAATTTGGGAATTTTTGAGCTTGTAGATTTCGAGTTTTGTAATTTTTACCACCCTGCACAGAATCTGTTTTTGCTCTTTGGCACTAACCGGTTCTCACCCTTGCCCCTTTTCCTTTTGGTTCAGATGGACGCCCTCGCTGACCTGGCTAGCCACCCCAACGACGTGTCTTTCTCTGATTGCTTGGGATGGGAAGGCTTCCCTAGCATCTTGTGGTCGGTTCTACAGGCACTTGGCTACCCTACACCGCCACAATATGAGAGAATCCTCATCCGAGACCGTGGTGTGACTCGTTCCCGTGTGCGTTTGGTGGTACACCGTCACCCGCCGTGTCCTAGTTCCCCCACCTGGACGGTGGAAGTTCATGGACACCACATGGAGACGACTTGCGAGCTAGCTGCTTTGAATGGCATCAGTTCTTTTTGTGCTCAGAACCAAAGCTTGGTAGAGCACCAGTTGCTTGGGCTGTTTCCACCGACTCAGCCGAATGATCCCCACTGGATGAGGCGCTACCTTAGCTCTCCTTTGAGGATGGCGGAGAACCCCGTCGCAGCAGCCGCTTTGATGATGAGGTGGATACGGGCGTATCACCGTTTGCAGGCACTTCTTGGACGGTCGCAGAGCGAGATACTCAACATTGCTATGGACATGTCCGCTCGCGCCCGTGACATAGGGGTTGAGAGGACCTCTTTGTCCATTGAGGTGACCACTAGAGATGCCATGATTGCTGACTTGGAGAGGCAATTGAATGACCTCCAGATTGCACACAACAACACCCAGAATGAGTTAGCACAAACTAGAGATGAGCTTGAGGAGGTACATGGTACCTTGGAGCATGCAAATGCTATGCTTGCCGCCCATGACGCTCAGCACCTTCTTGAGCAAGAAGGAGGGAATGGTGAAGGAGAGGCCCCCGATTCCGACATGGACACCGAGGATGACATGCCGCCCCTTCCAGCTCCACCTTCACCTATGGGCAGCGAGGCTACCGCTAACAACTTGGATGATTTTTAGAGTGGTAGTAGCAAGTTTACTCCTCCGCTAGGCCTAGATTTTGGCTTCATGTTATAATAGGCTAGATGGAGTTGAGCTCCTCCTATTTGGTGGCAATGTAAATTAATGGTGTGGTTGTGGTGTAAAACTTGATGATGTTGTTACAGCTGTGTTGAAAACATTCTGCAGCTGACCTTGTTTTAATTATTGATGGGTTTTCCATTCATTTCTGGGCTGTGATGTGAACTACAAAGTTGTTTGGAATTTGTCAAACAAAATGATCACCAAATTGCAACCCCATTGGTTAAGCGAAATAAAAATGGCAACCAAAACACTATAGCTCGGCCTGCTGAAAAACAGCAAATGCAGAGAGCTAAAGATTGAATTTTTCGGCTTAGTTCCAGTCCGAATTTGATTCCGAGCCCAACATGAAAGTTGTAGAGCATAAAATTTCCGAGCTACTGACCGAATGGGAGCATTTGACTTGTTTCCTGTCGGGAGATATGATTTTTCTTCCGAACTGCGTGCTGACTTGCCATTCTGTGCAGTACACTTTAATATATTGTCACGTTCTATCTTGTCATTCATTATGCAAGCTTGTGGAATGTGGCTAATACAAGTACCTACTGCAGATGGCAATCACCCGCAGCGGTCACGACGCTAGTGGCTCCAACGCTAACCAGCAGGGGCCAGAGGGGCAGCAACAGCCACCGCCACCTCCTCCTCCGCAGCAACCTCCGACGTGGCCGCAGCTTTATGCCACGCAAACGGAGATTCTCCGGAACCTGCAGCATCAGCAGCAGATGATGCAGCAGCAGATGCTTCAGCAGGGAGGTCAACGGGCCCCTCAGCCTCAGGTGGCCAGATACGAAGATTTTCTGGCAACGCACCCGCCGATTTTCTCTCGAGCTGATGAGCCTTTGGAGGCCGACACCTGGATTCGAGCCATCGAGTCCAAGTTCACCATTTTGGCAACGCCTTGCACCTCCAACCGCAAGGTCGTGTTCGCGGCGCAGCAGCTCCGCGGCCCAGCTCTCCTTTGGTGGGAGAACTACCTGGCCCTGCAGCAGGAGGGTCATGTAGTTGAGTGGGATGAGTTCAAAGTTGCATTCAAAGCTCATCACATTCCGGCCGGTCTAGTAGAGCGAAAGCTGAATGAGTTTTTGGCGCTGACCCAGGGTACCCGCATAGTGCTCCAGTACTCCCAGGCCTTCAATGGTCTGTGCCCTTATGCGGGTCATCACGCCGACTCCGACGAGAAGAAGCTAGAGAGGTTCCGACGTGGCCTTAACACCAAGTTGAAGGCACAGTTGGCCACCACCCGTGCTGCCACGTACGGCGATCTCGTGAACCTTGCCATCACCCAGGAAGACGCCAATGTGGTGCACAAGGCGGAGAAGAAGAGGAAGACTCCCGCTGGACCGTCGAGCGCGCAGCCGCAGAGGTTCCGCTTGGTTTCCCCGGCTGCACCGCAGGGACAGTCCAGGGCACCTCAGGGAGGTGGATGGGTTGCTAGGCCGCCACAGCCTAACGCGCCTCGTTTCCCTCCACCGCTGCAGCAGCAGCAAGCACCAAGGCAAAATGCACAGCAGCCAGCTCGCCCTGGAGCCGGCTATCAGTGCTTCAAGTGTGGAAGCAAAGATCATTTTATCAAGGATTGCCCGCAGAACAAGCAGCAAAACCAGCGCCCGGGAAATCAGCAAGGCAAGGGCAAGCAGCAGCAGCGTGTGCAAGTTCGGCAAGGACGGCTCAACTACACCACCTTGGCCGACTTACCCGAGGGAGCCCCAGACATGACTGGTACCTTCCCTATCTGCACTCAACCTGCTGTGATATTGTTTGATTCCGGGCAACACATAGTTTTATAAGCACAAGGTTTCATGTGAAATGCGGATTAAAATCTTACCATACCAAATCATCATACGTGATATCAACTGCGGGAGGTAAAATTGCATCCAACCAAGTCACCCACAAGGTTCCAATCAGGCTGGGAAGTAAAACATTTCCTACTGATTTGATTCTGCTTGGAATGGAAGGAATTGACATTGTGTTAGGAGCCAATTGGATGACTCAACATAAGGTTGTCCTAGATGTTGCGGAACGAGTTGTTGAGATAAACTCGCCTACGCAGGGCCCGAGTGTGCTATATCTGCCACAACGGACTCGCGTCGATGCGTGTGCTTACACAATGGTAGAAACCCAACTAAAGGACATTCCGGTGGTATGTGAGTATGCCGATGTATTTCCGGATGACTTACCTGGGATGCCGCCGGATAGAGACATTGAATTCGTGATTGAACTTCAACCTGGCACAGCACCTATATCAAAGAGACCATATAGAATGCCGCCCAATGAATTGGCTGAATTGAAAATTCAACTCCAAGAATTGCTAGATAAGGGTTTTATTCGTCCAAGTGTTTTACCTTGGGGATGTCCCGCTATCTTTGTGAAAAAGAAGGACCATTCCTTGAGGTTGTGTATTGATTACCGGTCTCTCAATGCGGTAACTATTAAGAACAAGTACCCACTCCCCCGTATTGACATCTTGTTTGACCAACTAGCTGGCGCCAGAGTGTTCTCCAAGATTGACCTTCGCTCTGGCTATCACCAAATTAAAATCAGGCCATGTGACATTCCAAAGACTGCCTTTTCCACACGATATGGACTTTATGAATTCCTGGTTATGTCCTTTGGGCTCACGAATGCCCCAGCCTATTTCATGTACCTCATGAATTCGGTCTTCATGTCTGAACTAGACAAGTTTGTGGTGGTTTTCATTGATGACATTCTTATATATTCTAAGAATGAGGAAGAGCATGCCGAGCACCTTCGCATTGTTCTTCAGAGATTGAGAGATCACCAGCTCTATGCCAAGTTCTCCAAGTGTGAATTCTGGCTTGAGAGCGTGAAGTTTTTAGGTCACACGGTTTCCAAGGATGGTATATCCGTGGATCCAACCAAAGTGCAAGAGGTGCTAGATTGGCAACCACCTACCTCTGTCCACGAGATTCGGGGTTTTCTGGGTTTAGCCGGTTATTACCGTCGTTTTATTCCGGATTTCTCTCGGATAGCAAAGCCCATGACCGAACTCTTGAAGAAGGGAGTTAAATTTGAGTGGAATGACAAATGTGAGGAAGCCTTCCACACCTTGCGAAGACATTTAACTTCAGCCCCAGTTTTGGCTCAGCCCGATTGCACCAAGCCTTATGATGTCTATTGCGATGCATCAGGCACCGGTCTTGGCTGTGTTCTCATGCAAGAAAACCGAGTGATTGCTTATGCTTCTCGAGCACTTCGGCCTCATGAGCAAAACTACCCCACGCATGATCTTGAGTTAGCAGCGGTTATTCATGCTCTCAAGATGTGGAGACACTATTTGATGGGTGTTCCCTGCAACATATACACAGACCACAAGACCCTCAAATATGTTTTCACTCAGGCACATTTGAATATGAGGCAGCGAAGATGGTTGGAGTTAGCAAAGGACTATGACCTTAGTGTGCATTATCACCCCGGGAAGGCTAATGTAGTTGCGGATGCGCTAAGCCGCAAGGCTCGTTGTCATTGTCTTTCCGTGGAGTCCTATGCCGACACCCTGTGTCACGAAATGGCAAAGCTCAATTTAGAGATTGTTCCACACGGGTACTTCAACCATATTGCAGTGGAACCAACCTTGCACGATCAGATTGTTATAGCCCAATTAAATGACGCGAGCATTAAAATCCTTAGAAGGAAATTGTCTAAGGAGAAGGTAAAAGAGAAATACAAGTGTTTCCGATTGGATGGGCAGGGAGTGATGTGGTTTGGGCCTCGCCTCGTGGTGCCCAAAAACACGGAACTCCGGAGGAAGATTATGGATGAGGCACATCTCTCTAAATTTTCTATCCATCCCGGCAGCACCAAAATGTACCAAGATTTGAAACAAAACTTTTGGTGGACTCGAATGAAGCGAGAAATTGCCACGTATGTGTCGGAATGTGACACATGCCAGCGGGTTAAGGCCAGCCACTTGAAGGTAGCAGGCACGCTTCAACCTCTACCTATTCCCTCATGGAAGTGGGAAGATATAAGTATGGATTTTATTGTTGGACTTCCCCGGACCCCTCAGGGGCACGATTCTATTTGGGTGATTGTGGATCGCCTTACCAAGACCGCGCATTTCATTCCAGTCAATACCACTTATGCTGCTAAGAGGTACGCAGAAATTTATTTGGAGCGGATCGTTTGCCTACATGGGGTACCCAAGACGATAATTTCATATCGTGGTGCTCTGTTCGTAGCCCGCTTTTGGGAGCAATTGCAATTGTCCCTAGGCACCAAACTGATCCGAAGTTCGGCATATCACCCACAGACCGATGGGCAGACGGAAAGGGTAAATCAAATACTTGAGGATATGCTTCGAGCTTGTGTTATCCATTATGGGAAGAATTGGGAGAAATGTTTGTCTCTGGCTGAATTCTCCTATAACAACAGCTACCAAGCGAGCCTTAAAATGGCACCTTTCGAAGCCTTATATGGTAGAAGATGTCGGACCCCGTTGTGTTGGTCCCAGGCAGGCGAGAGGTACACTTATGGCCCTGACCTTGTGATGGAAGCAGAAGAAAAGGGTAGGATCATTCGGGAGAATTTAAAGACCGCCCAGTCACGGCAAAAGAGCTACTTCGATCAGCGGCGGAAGCCACTTCAGTTCGAAGTTGGTGATCATGTGTATCTGAAAGTTTCCCCGACCAAGGGTGTACAAAGATTTGGACTCAAAGGAAAGCTTGCACCTCGCTTTATCGGCCCGTATGAAGTTACTCAGCAATGTGGGCCGGTAGCTTATCAAGTGAAGCTTCCCGAGAAACTTTCAGCGGTACACAATGTATTTCATGTTTCTCAACTCAAGAGGTGTCTTCGTGTTCCGACCGAGGTTGTTGAACAAGAGGAACTCTCGGTTGAACCGGATCTCTCTTATGATGAGCATCCCGTTAAGATCCTCGACGAGAAAGAGCGACAAACACGAAGGAAGGGAGTTAAAATGTACAAAGTTCAGTGGAGTCATCACTCCGAAGATGAAGCCACGTGGGAAACCGAGGACTATCTTAGGAAGAATTTCTCCGACATACTTTCATAAGCCGAGGTATTTCTTTTCCCCTCTCTATCTCTAGGTTTAATCGAATCTCGGGACGAGATTCCTCTTAAGGGGGGTAGGCTGTGACATCTCTGATGTCAAAAGAATTAAAAAGTGCAATTAAAATCAATGCAACAGGGAATTGGGTTGAAATTCAAAAATTCGTCAAAAATTCAATTATAATTCAAAAACAAGGGTTGTTTGGAGACCCAACTGAAATCTCAAGACTTGGGTGCTGAACTTAAAAATCTCGGACCAAAAGAGTAGTTGTCATCACCTACAGCCCTTCGCGACAACCTCGCCACGGCGTTCGTTCCGCTCGATAACCCTCGAGCGGGGATGTCCGTGACGATCGAGCCTAGTCAGTATTGTCCGTGACGATCGAGCTATGTCCGTGACGATCGAGCTATGTCCGTCACGATCGAGCCTAGCCAGTAGTTTCCGTCACGATTCGAGGCCGCACGATAGGACCCTCGAGGCCCCGACGTTCCGGCACGCTCGAGGCTCCGCAGCCAAGCTCGAGGGGGCACTTACCCTCGAGCGACGTTCCGTCACCCTCGAGGCTCCGCAGCCAAGCTCGAGGGGGCACTTACCCTCGAGCGACGTTCCGTCACGCTCGAGGCTTCGCAGCCAAGCTCGAGGGGGGCACTCACCCTCGAGTGGCGTTTCCGACCATTCGAGGCTCGGCAAGCTCGAGCTTGCGGTTCAAGCTCGAAGCGCCGTAGCGCCTGGTCGAAGTGCCTGGTCCAAGCTCGAAAGTTGTGTCCCACACCTCAGACCCCAACTTTTAATTTTACCCGTTTCGAAGTTCAGTTCGAATTTTTGGAGAAAATTCGAATTTGGAAATCGGAGCTCCACGGGCATGCTACAGTGCCCCTGGCGCGCGCTGCGCTGGCCGGAGCTCGGCCGCCACGTGGCCGGCGAGCGGCGCAGGCGGCGCTGAGCTGGCCAAGCCGCGGCGGACGCCGGCGCTTGTCGCCTAGCTCTTGTCCGGCCACTCCCGAGCCATCACTTCGCCGCTGTCGCCTCGCCTCGCCTCGCGCCGCGGAGCGCCATCATACGGTCGCGCGCCGCCGTGGCCGCACGCGCGCTCGCGCCGCGCCGAGCGCACTGCAGGCGGTAGAGTCCATTCGCGTCGCGACAAAGCCTCTGCTGAGGATCTCCA
Organism: Digitaria exilis; assembly: GCA_015342445.1. Taxonomy (NCBI): domain Eukaryota; kingdom Viridiplantae; phylum Streptophyta; class Magnoliopsida; order Poales; family Poaceae; genus Digitaria; species Digitaria exilis. The sequence continues at coordinate 25,583 of JACEFO010002773.1, forward strand.
CTTCATCACGCGATGATCTTTGACGCCCAACCGCGCGTGTGCGCTCTGTTCGAGCTCGCGCGCCATCAATGGCGACCGCGACAGCCACCCACGCGCTCGCACGCTCCCGAGGCCGCACAGTGCCTCCCTTGCGTGCTCAATCACTCCACCAAGCACTCACACCCCTCCTCTCACTCACTCACTTGGCCATTTCCACTTCCCCGCGCTCGCTCGGTCTTCTTCTTCCTCGCGCCGCGCGAACCGAGCCGAGCTTCTCCGAGAATTCACCCTCCACACTCCACCATTCCCAAGTTCGTCCCGCACAAAGCTAGCCCTCTACTCCAGCTCCATTTCCCCCATTTTCCCCAAGCTATTGTCCCTTCTCCGGCGAGAATTCGTGAATTCCCCCAAATCGCGATTTTCGGCCGCCGGAGCACCCGCACGTCGAGACCCTACTCCGAGCCGTCCCCGAGCTTCCTCGAGCACGCCATTAGCTTCCCCAAGCTCTGCTGGTGCTCAAGGACCTCTCCCCCCCTCCGCAACGACCCCGAGCTCGCCGGCGTAGAAGCCGCGGCGGCCGCGCCGCACCTCCTCGTCGCCAGCACAA
>JACEFO010002774.1:0-204511 GCA_015342445.1 Digitaria exilis
CAGCAAGAGGCCCAGGCCTCCTCACCTGCGGATGCACAAGCAACAGCAGCTCCACTGCTAATTGATCCAATCCTGGTTGCAGATGGTTTCGTAGCTGCCCAGGAGAGGAGATGATGGGAGGAAGCAGTAAGCAATTAGATATTTGTTTCCTAATACGTGCAGTGCTTCTGATGCCATACTAACACAATGTAGGATATTTTTTTCTATGCTCCAGTGAAAATATATTGTGTACATCAGAGTGCAATCGGACCAGATACGTATGGATTTGGAATAGGATCTATGATGACAGGAGCTATGGTCCTAGGCTTTCCGAAAATTTCCATTCAAATATCCTTTAATTTTGATATTTGTTTCCTAATACGTGCAGTGCTTCTTTGTAAAATAATATCAATTGTAGTTCGGAGGCAGAGGTAGCTCCACTCGATTGATTGTTCTACAGTTTCATGGCAACAAAGGTAGCTCCCATGTCTTGATATAGTGAGTGATTATATTGAATTTACCTATTTCTGTTCTCCTTGTGTCCAAATTCAAATGGTAACAGTGCTAGATCTCCTCTGTTTTGGTGATTAGTAGTGATTCCAAGGGCAAGAATTCTAGGTTACGTTTTAAATATTCTGGGTATGCTACAATTTGTTATTTTTTCTGATTTTACTATGCATGTGTCAGTATGCAGGAAGTACTAAATTTTTGTGGGCTAACTGGCCAAGAAGTTACAATATTAGAGAATAAAATTACAGCCTAAAAGAAATGAAATTGCGAGATCGATTAATGATAATGAGCAACTCAAAGCAACAATCAATGATCTCTCAAATATATCTACGGGAATATTTTCTATCTTTTGCCTTCCAAAAATAGTGAGTTATAAAATGGGTTGAATTTAGATATTGCCTCTATTTTTTTAGTGAAACCATGTTGATGCAAAATTATATTAATATTGAAGACTATTTTTAAATGAGATAATATCCGTATTATGTGCGTGTCATATTTGCGTCTTTGCTAAAGTTTTACTATCATGTCCTTTTATATTTGCTCGTTCGCCATATTTTCATTATTATGCCCTTTTTATATCCGTGCCGGTGGCAAGCGGGCACTGCTAGTATTACTGAAAATAATAAAATTATGGTGGTGAATTACTATTGAGTAGCGAGCACTCTCGGACGGAGGTTGGAAAAAAAATATAGGGTTTAACAAGTTTATGCAACAATTCGCATGTTTTGCTACTTAATGGACCAAAGTGATTCATCCATACAAGTTCTTGTATGGTGGATGTAATTTACTCATGACATAATGCTTTATTGTCATACTAAATACGTCAAAAAGTAAAGGATTTCTTGTAGTGTAGCTACACCTTTTTACGCTCGTTTATCTTCAATAATGGTATGAATTTGACATCTCAACCATTGATTATACTCGATAATTGGGCCATATTTGTATACGCATATGTTTTTAGGGGAATTGTGATTTTGTAGGATTTTGGGCTCTTTTGGAGCATAAAATGATGAAGCCCACGTGGAGGTTGAAAGCCCAAAGAATCAAGATCCATTCAAAGTCCGTACTTGAAGATCCAAGACCCCCAAAAGGCCGAAGACACAAGCCCAACCAAGATTACTTCGGGATTAAGGCGAAGCAATTGAATATTAAGGAAAGATTCACCTTTTTATCCTTATCTCGAAGATATTCCGAAGGAAGACATCGGCAAATGCCAATCATCGAAGAATGACATGGATTCCAGAAGACTGGAGCGGACACATGAAGAAAGGAGGAGGCGAGCTGGGCCTGGAATAGGTCAGGACGGCCGGCCGGCCTAGGCTCTTTTGGCCACGGCTCGAGCCCCCCTTTGACCTAGGTTGCCACATCTATAAAATAAGTCTAGATCCCGATGTCCAAGGAGAGTGGACATTCACAGCAGCCGACAAGGAGCAGAGGAGTAGAGAGATATCTTTCGGAGAGTCGAGGGCCATTGCTAGTTTGTCTAGGGTTTAGGGTTCGTTCTTTGATGCACTTGATTTTAGATGTATTATCGAGATAGATCACTTGGGATGTTCTAGTAGCCGTGGTGGCTAGGGGTTCATACTGGACATATCAAAGAGTATTCGACGCTACTTCGTGCCTTGAAACTACAATGCCGAAGGGGATAGTGCCATGACAGGGCGTATCCTTGTGTAAAGTTGGGGTTTTGGGAGTCAATTTGGAGGTCATGATTTATATATGCCTTTATTAAGATTCACATATTTGCCCTATCTAGCTAAGAACCATGACTATGCATTGGTTTAGGTGATCTAGATCGGTTATCTCTATCTCTTTCTCGTTACCTTTGGTTGTTGGTTGACTCTAGTAGATTAGATTTGCTCTTCATTTATTCAATCATTCACCAAAGCAAAGGTTTTCATGCATCTTAGTTTGTCTCTTTGTCTTTAGTTCTACAGATTGATAAACCTTGGGGGAATTACTCAAGGAAAAGAGCTACAACATCTCGTGCGCATGCGGTTAACAATTGGTGTATCTAACAGGTGTCAACAAGCTTCCTTCTGGCGCCATTGCTAGGGAACTATTGACTTAGATCCAATCTAATTTGCATCCGTAAATATGTAACCTTTCTAAATTTTATTTTTCTCTTTCTTTTCCTTTGGATTTTGTGCTTAACCTATTATATCTAGTCCACAAAAAAAAATAGGGTTTTATATTAGATTTATTTTGTTTTCTTTCACTTCTTTTTCTATTAGATCTTGTATATATATATATATATCCTCTTTTTACTAACCCTAATAGGAGATGGACGGCCACCTCTCTAACAAACCAAAATTTTTTATGGATGATCCAGAAAAACTTTACAGGCAAAGGAGGCGAGAAGCACAAGCAAAGAAGTTGGAGCTAGTTGATCCAAAAGTTGATGCCGAGGTACCACCAATGACAACTTCATCTACGTCGTCGACTTCGCCGCCCACCACTCTGCCGCCGACGCCACCATATTCACTAAGGGAGGCGCCACCACCACCATCACCAATAGTGGTCCCCATGGAGCAAACGATTGGACAACTTTGCACCCATGACGTCTGCCACTTGCCGATCCAACAACTTGAAGAGATCGAGGCATTGTTCAAGATCAAGACATCCATCATTCAGATGGTGCAAGCTCACCGTTCACCGGTAAAGAGGACACGAACCTTCATTTTCAAGCTTTCATTCAACTTTGCCGTACCTTCAATATGCAAGGGATGACTCAAGACCAAGTGAGGGAGAGGCTATTCCCATTATCACTGCTTGGGAGCGCGTTGCAATGGTTTCATTCTCTCCAACCCACCACGGTGCAAAGTTGGGAGGAATTGATGAAGGCGTTCATGACAGAGTACTACTCGTCGGGGAAGCCTCAATTGTTGCGCAACTAGATCGCCAACTTCGCGCACGGAGACCATAGGCGAGCCCCATGAGTGCTTCAATGACTACCTCCACGCCGTGTCGCATCACAAGTTCCCATGTGGAGATGTGGTGCAAAAGTTCTACCAAGGCCTCACCGCTTCATCAATGGGCATCATCGACTCATCGTCAGGAGGATCTATCATCGATCTCACCCCTACTCAAGCACCCAAGCTATTCAAGAAGGTGGCAGACAACAACACATGGACGGCATTGGGGCACCTCACCCCGGCCGTGCCCGTGGGAAACGTGAAGGGAGTTCTAGAACTGGAGCGTGAGGAGCTACTTCAAGGCAAGATCTGTTGAGTTGTGATCCAATTTCGTCACAAGTCAAAGGCCCCATTTGGCCCAGGTCGCTACTGGGGGTGTCCACCTAGTTATCTATTATATTCTTGTAAGCTGGCGCGACGGCGTTGTAACCTGACTCCTCCACATAGTGAAGTTCTTGCTGGCTGACGCCCGTGGTTTTCCCGCAAGGGTTTTCCACGTTAAAATCATGTCTCGTGTTCGATCTTTGTTTTCACATTATTTGTTAACAAGTGGTATCAAGACCCAGTTACAAGATTTGATTATTGAAAAAAAATTAGGGTTTCGTTCCCTGTCCTCACGCCGCCACTGATCTGATCACGACGATCGGTTCCTGCCGCACACCACTGCCCAGTTCCTGTTGAATCAATCTTCATCGCACTGTTGCTGATCCGTTCGTTGTCCCCACGATTCGTCTGCTCTACGTACGTCGTCTCGATCTGGCGACCGTGCACCGTTGTAGATCGATTTCACGTGGGTTGTGGCTTTGTCGACATTGAGGCGAGCTGGCGGAATTTCTTCTCCGCGTTGCTGTGTTCCGCTGCTGATCTGTCGTCTGTGTTCGGCACGCGCATTGTCAAAAGGAGCAGAGCATCAGTTTTCATGTTCCGTCCGCTGGCAAGCCGGCCGATTGCTGGTGAAAATCCAATTCGTTGATTTTTGCTACAACCACATGTCAAGGCAACCAGGAGGTTATTCAGTTCATTGCTACGTGCACACGCAGAGGCTACCAGATATTCTTCAGTTTATTGCTGATCATACACACAAGTGCACACATGCTGCAGGTTTTTGCTAGGGTTACAAAGTAATGTACCTAGATTTATTACTGCAGATTATTTCTTCTGGTTATTTCTTTGCAATTGCTTCTGTCAAGTATGATGTACCGTTGCTGGATTATAGCACGCGGTTTATGAGGCACTCCAATCTAGGGAGAAAATGAAAAGCATGGTGCACAATGGTGGGTCCTCGTCCTACAAGGGCGATGCACTCCATGTTAGAGGTAGACTTGAGCAGAGATACTCCAATGATGGTAACAAGTGTGATAAGAGTAGAGGCCGCTTCAAGTCCAGACAAACCACCACCAAGAAGTTTTGTAAGTCCTACAAGAAGAAAACTCATTTTATTGAGGATTGCTTTAAACTTCAGAATAAGGAGAAGCGGAAGAATAATCCTGATGGTAAGGCATCTGTTGTCTCTATTGGTGAGGGTTCTGATTCTAGAGATTGTCTGAGTGTTGCTTCTTGTATTTCTGGTCATGATGAATGGATTCTGGATTCTGCATGTTCATTTCATCTCTGCACTAATAGAGATTGGTTTAGTTTTTATAAACCTGTGCAGAAGGGAGATGTTGTACGTATGGGTGATGATAATCCGTGCCAAATTATGGGCATTGGCTCTGTTCAGATCAAGGCTCATGATGGGATGATTTGCACTCTAGAGAATGTGAGGTTCATACCAACTATGACCAGAAATCTTATTTTGATCAGCACACTTGATGAAATAGGTTTCAAATACTTCGGTTGTGATGGAGTCTTAAAGGTATCAAAGGGTTCTCTCGTTTGGCTCATTGGTGATAAGAATTCTGCTAATTTATATGTCCTTAGAGGTAGAACTTTGCATGGTGGTTCTGTTTCCGCTGGTACTACTGATACTAATGCAGAGAGTAACCTTTGGCATATGCGTCTTGGACACATGAGTGAACTTTGCATGGCAAAATTGATGAAGAGAGACTTCCTCCTTGGCTGTACTTTGAGTGGCAGGAAATTCTGCGAGCATTGTGTTTTTGGGAAGCATAAGAGGGTAAAATTCAATACCTCTGTTCACACCACCAAAGGTACACTTGATTATGTACATGCTGATGTTTGGGGTCCTTCCCGTAAGCCTTCTCTTGGTGGTGCTCGTTACATGCTTACCATTATTGATGATCTCTAGAAGAGTATGGCCTTACTTTATGAAAAATAAAGATGATACCTTTACTGCATTTAAAGTGTGGAAGACCATGATAGAAATACAAACTGTGAAGAAGGTAAAAGTGTTTCGTACTTATAATGGTGGAGAGTTCTGTTCGGATGTTTTTGATGACTATTGCAGGCAAGAAGGCATTGTTAGGCATCACACCATCCAGTACACACCTCAGAAAAATGGTGTGGCTGAGCGCATGAACAGAACCATTATCTCGAAGGCCCATTATATGCTGTCCAACGCCAAGATGAATAAGCGTTTTTGGGCAGAGGCTTCGAACACTGCTTGTTACACAGGTCGCCTTCTATTCCACTCCATAAGAAAACACTCATTGAGGTATGGTCTGGTACACCTGCACATTATTCACAGTTGAATGTTTTTGGTTGCACTGCTTATGCTTATGTTGACAATGGTAAATTAGAGCCTAGACCTATTAAATGTCTATTTCTTGGTTATGGTTCGGGAGTCAAAGGATATAAATTGTGGAATTCCAAAACAGGAAAGACTTTCATGAGCAGGAGTGTTGTTTTTAATGAATCTGTGATGTTTACTAATAAATTATCCTCAGATCATGTTCCAGAAAATTCAGCAAGAAAATTGTAGCATGTCAGTGTGCAGGTGGAGCATGTTATTGATGAGGAACGTGTGCAGGTGGAGACCGTGGCTGATGTTGTTGATGATGAAGCTCACAGTGATGATGTTCAACAATCACCTCCTACTTTGCAGCTAGAGGAGGTTGTCTCTATTTGCTATCACAGGCAAAAGAGGGGTTGTGGACCTAAACCCTGTCTTATTGAAGAATGTAATATGACTTATTATATTTTGAGTTGTGCTGAACAGGTTAATATAACTTATGAGCCAGCAACATATAGAGAAGCTATTGATTGTGGTGATCATGAGAAGTAGATTTCAGCTATGCAGGAGGATATGCAATCTCTTGAGAAGAATTATACTTGGGAGGTTGTTCCATTGCCAAAGGGGAAGAAGACTGTCCGTTGCAAATGCCTTTACAAGAGGAAGGAGGGTTTGTCTCCCAGTGAGCCTCGTAGATTCAAGTCAAGGTTAGTAGCAAAAGGGTACAGTCAAATTCCTCGTGTTGATTATAACGAGGTATTCTCTCCCGTTGTGAAGCATAGCTCTATTCACACTTTCCTCAGTATTGTTGCATCACATAATCTTGAGCTTGAGCAGTTAGATGTGAAGACTGCATTTTTGCACGGTGAGCTTGAGGAGGAGATATACATGGACCAACCTGAAGGGTTCATAGTACCAGGCAAGGAGAATTATGTGTGCAAGTTGAAAAGGTCCTTGTATGGTTTGAAGCAATCTTCCCGTCAGTGGTATAAAAGGTTTGATTCATTTATGTTGTCACATGACTTTAAAAGGTCTCAATATGATAGCTGTGTTTACATGAAGACTGTTAATGGATCACCTATATACTTGCTGTTATATGTTGAAGACATATTGATTGCTGCCAAGAGTGGTAGAGAGATCACTGCATTGAAGAAATTGTTGAGCAGTGAGTATCCTAGATATGAAAATTACTAGAGACCGTTCTGCTGGTTTGTTGTTTCTTAGTCAGCACAGTTACATTGAGAAGGTTCTTCAGCGTTTCAACATGCATGATGCTAAGCCTGTTAGTACTCCTATTGCACCGCATTTTAAGTTGTCAGCTAAGCAGTGTGCTAGTTCAGCTGAAGATGTTGAATACATGTCAAGAGTTCCGTATTCTAGTGCTGTTGGTTCTCTGATGTATGCTATGGTTTGCTCTCGCCCAGATTTATCATATGCTATGAGTTTGGTTAGTAGATACATGGCTAATCCTGGTAAAGAACACTGGAAGGCTGTTCAGTGGATTTTCAGGTACCTCAAAGGCATGTCAGATTTTTGTATGAAGTTTGGAAGGACACATAAGGGACTCATTGGATATGTTGATTCAGATTATGCTGGTGATTTGGACAAGCGCAGATCACTTAAAGGTCTTTAATGTTGGCAGTTGTGCTGTGAGTTGGAAGGCTACTTTACAGTCTGTTGTTGCTTTGTCTACTACTGAGGCTGAGTACATGGCTACTTGTGAAGCATGCAAAGAGTTGATTTGGCTGAAGGGTTTGTTTGCTGAGCTTTGTGGAGTTAAATCTTGTGTTAACCTGTTTTCTGATAGTCGAAGTGCAATATTTCTCACTAAAGATCAGATGTTTCATGAGAGGACTATGAACATTTACATCAAGTACAACTTTGTCCATGATGAGATTGAGAAGGGCAAGTTAAAGGTACGCAAGATTAGCACTCATGATAATCCTCCTGATATGTCGACAAAGCCAGTCCCTGTTCCTAAGTTTGAGCTATATTCAAGCTTAGTTGGTTTGAAGGATTAGCCCAAGAGGCTATTTGGCACCAGAAGTATTTTCTTTATTGTTTCAAGATGAAGGTGTTGAAGGACTTCATGGAAGATCAAGGAAAGATCAACAAGGAGACCTTCACCAAGTTCAAGGCTATGGACAAGATCCTATATTACATTGATGGCAAGTGACAGAGGTCACGAGTTCCGACCAACAAGTGGTCAACATGATGAAAATACTAGAGACGCAAGTGACTTAACTTGCTTTGTGCCTCCCTAGCAATGAAGGGAAGTTGATGGGACAACCTCAAGGAGCGTAGTCGGCTGAGGCAATTCAAACTCTCTCAAGAAAGGAGACCGAGGAACCTACACAAGCGGCTGGGGCAAAGAAGACCAAGCCTAGAGTTGAGATGGAAATAGCTACAAATGAGAAGGTGCCTACCCCCACGCCGGAGATAGAGACCATAGAGACAGAATTGAGATTGAAGATGATGACACGAGAGTTACCTCCAAGGCTGCGCTACAACAAAGGTAAAATTGATGAGCACTTCGAAAAGTTTGTTGAAGTGGTTCGTAGGTTGAACATCAACATGCTGCTATTGGACGCACTCCAAGTCCCGACGTACTACCGCTACTTGAAAGACATCCTAGCAAACAAGAGGGAGATGCCAAGCACCACGAAGATGACCAAGGAGTTTAGCGCGGCAATATTCGACCAAGCTCCCGAGAAGAAAAGAAACTCCGGATGTCCCACCATACCATGTTCCATAGGGACTTTCATGTTTAAAAGGGCCCTTTGTGACCTTGGAGCAAGCCTGAGCATCATGCTGAAGTACTTGTTCCAGAAGCTACGCTTGCCGGAGCCAGAGTCCACTGCTATGTGCCTAGAGTTAGCGGACATTTCCGTCCTCTATCCTCTAGGGGTTGCCAAAGACGTGCTCATGAAGATTGGAAGCCACCTTGTGCCTGTCGACTTCGTCATCCTCGACACGAGAGAAGGGAGCATGTCACCTCTCATTCTTGGAGTCCCTTCCTCGAGACCACAAAGGTGAACATCGACATCGCCAAGGGGAAGATCAAGTTCGACATCAATGGTGTCACTAGCGAGTTCAAGTTCCACCCGTGCGTCGAGGTATGCAACATGATTAACATAAGCTATAATCCATATGTCGCTAAGGGGGAGAAGAAGCCGGATACACTAGAGAGGAAGGAGGTGATCATCTCCATCAAGGAAGTCTTCACGCCCGTCAAGGAGAAACCACACAACCATCCAAGGGAGCCGCGCCTACCAAGGAAGCAGCACCAAAGGAAAAGGAGGGGGCCAAGGATAAGGCGCCACCTATGGAGGTACCACCTAAGGTAGACATCGCATCTATGGAGGACCAGAAGCCGAAGACAAAGCATGCTGGAAAGAGATGGATGATCAAGAGAGCGACGTTGACCCTCGACACTGACAAGAAGTGAAGAAGATAAGAAGTCTAGCTATACACTGTAAACAAAGTGTTTTGCGGGAGGTAATCTGTAGGTAGAGTCAATAGTCGAAGCTTGCGGAAGGATAAACAGTCATCGAGTCAAGAATAAGCTACCGGGAGGACAACCTGTGGAGGTATGAGTAGTCGTTAAGTTTGCTACGCATGAGACTTTGAACATTATTTGGTCGAACTCCTAAACTTTGAGTTTATTGTGTTTGGTCATGTTTGTATTTACTTTCATAAACCAATGACATGAGCCATCCTATGTAGAATAGAAAACTCAAAACTCCAAAAAGATAAATCCTTTACCCAATTTTTGGTGACCGTCCTCACTATGGCGGCCGGACCAAGTTGATATGAGAAAACACGAGTAGAGCCAAGCGTTGTTCATAATGTGTAAAACATTCTTTCACGCTTGATAAGTTCGGAAAACATAGATAAATATTTGTGATGATGTTCTCATAAGATTAGAATTTTTCCAAGCTCTTTTTATTTAATTTCATTCAAAATAATATATCTCTCTCATTTAGCCAAAAATTAGAACCTAAACCCATGACAAATGGTTCAATTCGGAATGGTGCACTGTCAATTAAAGGAACTGCACGGTACTAGTGTGACAAAAAATCAAAGTAGTTGGAGAATATTTTTTGACTCACATTTGTTAAGATGAAAAAGTTCCCTTCTAATTTTGTAGATTAAGTCTTATTTGCTTCTGAAATTTTGAGATTAGAGGGAAGTTTTAGCACTTGGCATGCTTAGAGGAGGTTTATGAGCTTGATTATTATTACTTGAGAAAGACACTACTACAAAAACGATTTTGGGAGGCCGGCAAAATCAATTTTCGGAGGCGGTTTTTGGATCTGCCTCCGAACTAACGCTTCTGTTAATGAGTCATTTTTGGAGGTGGTTTCCTGCCCACCTCCGTTAGTCTAATTAAAAAAATAAAAAAATCAAATCCCTAGATGGGCCCGTTGAGCCCATCCGTGGCCACCGCCGTTGGCGACACCGGATCCGTGCTCGTTGCACTGGATCCAAGGACGTCGCTGCTAGATCCGTCCGCCGCCCCACTTGGCGCCTTGTCTCGCACACGCCTACGCTGCCGCCGTCGCCTCGCGTGCGCCTGCACCACCGGCTCGAACGCACCTGCATCGTCGCCTCGCATGCGTCGCCTCGCCTCGCACTCGGTGGAGGTTGGAGGAGGAATGGAGGAGGAGCAGGCGTGGTAGAGGAGAAAACATCATGGACGGAGGAGGTGTGGTGCCGCCAGTTGGATCTGCAGGAGAGGACAGCGCGCGGCTGGAGGGAGGAGAAGTTGCCTCACCATTTAGCCGACAAGATCTGTAGAAGTGGGCGGCGCGCAGGTGGGCGGTGCAGCTAGAGGGAGAGAGAGAGGTGGGCGGGCGCTCGGAGGAAGTGGGGGGCGATGGGAGGAGAGAGAGAGGGAGAGGAGAAAATGGAATTAGGTTTAAGGTTGGGTGCAGATGTTCCTATTTATATTACAAAGGGTTTTCTGGAAGAGTTGGGTCAGTTGTGCCTTAGCCTTTTTCGGAGGCGGGTCTTTTAAGTGTCCGCCTCCAAAAATCGATTTACGGAGGCGGACACATTATAATGTCCGCCTCCAAAAATAAACCATTTTTGGAGGCGGTTGTTTTAAAATTTCTGCCTCTGCAAATCGATTTTTGGAGGCGCACAAAGGCAACCGCGTCTGAAAATAAAAAATGCCTGCCTCCATTAATCTCCATATTAATAGAGGCGGACATTTTTTCTGTCTACCTCTGAGAGTTTTTTTGAAGTGTCCCCTAAAACGTTTTTTTGAGTAGTGAGATAAAGGACATAAGCACCTCACCTACCACCGTAAGCAAGAATCCAAGAGAGATGGCATCCAAGGCATGGAGGAGACACCAAAGTTTCAGAAAAGAGAGCACCAAGTGAAGAGGACAAAGTGCATGGACATGGGCATGACACAAAGGTGACAAATTGATTAAAGAGAAGAGCATCAAGTGAAGAGGACAAGAAATTGGCAGTGCAAATGGACCAAGTCGCTACTAAAAATAGCTCAGGAATCTCGAGGAGGAGGAACCAGGGCAAGATGAAGTGGAGCAGGGGCAATAGGACCCCTAGCCGGCCGGCGGCCTGGCCTTTACAAATGGAGGCTCGGCCTCCCTCTTCTCTGGTAAGTTCTCCACAGCTTCAATTCTGTTGCTTATGTTCTTCGAAGTTCATCCCTCTAGAACACTTCTAAGAGCCTAGAAAAATTCGTGATCCAAAAACTACTCCAAAAACTCTGAAAAATTCACCACAATTCATAGTTCGCTCTCCTCTTCCATATTTGTGTTCTCCCACCGGTAAGAAACCCCCGATGTGTTGTCTTGTGTGTTTGTGCAGCAAAGAATATGAGGAAATGCTTGAACTTCATAATGGGAAAGAGGAACACTAGTTTGTCAAAGTCCGACGCCTCAATGGAAGGATCTTCGTGGTGGCCCTCGATGGCCTCACCACGAGCCATGGAAGAAGACCTCCCCTCGCCATGAAATTACATGCTTCTTCTTGGAGGGATGAGGACTACAAGAAACTCCTCCATGAGGTTCTCGGAACCTCGTGGACATGATGGCGCACCACCGGTTCCCGCACGATGCTTGAAAGGATCAATCGCTCCACAACCATACACACCAAAGACTTCAAGATATGGGTTCATCATCATGACCAAGGAAGAAGAAGAAAGCCTTAAGCAACTAGAAGGAAGACTGAGGCCCAACTCCGATTTTGAAGATGACGCTTTGACCAAGGTGGGAATCTATCATGATATATATCAATTGTCGGAAAATCTCGGCTGGAGGCAATTTTCTGATGGTATTCAAGCTCATGTCTGTGAAGATGTTGCTTTGGAAATATTGATGACCATAAAGATAGTTCAAAGAGTGCTGGATGGTGAAGAAAAATATTTTCTATATTTTTCAGAAGGATGAAGAGAAGGCCATTTCATATGATGATGTGAGGACTTTATTGGCATCCAAAAGCTTCATCCAGCATATTGAATCACGTGTCTTCTCATTCCACTTTTCTTACTACGGATCTTAGCAGCTGATCAAGTGCATTCATAACCAAGAATTGTAGTGATTTGGACCGATTTACACCCTGCAGGGGATACCTAGTTCCTAGCCATCACAGTTCTTCCTACCATGCGCAACAATCTTTCAGTTGATTGAGCCAAAGACTGGAAATATCCTTACTTGAACCCAGGAACACACCCCATGTGGGCCCCACATCTGGTGACCACCCCGTGAGTTGCAGGCTACGTCCCCGCCTTTCTCCGACCCAACAAGCACGGGTAAGTGATATTTCCAATCTATGAACCAAACAACCTAATTGACCTTTAGTCCCATACCCAGTAAGCAACCAGATAAAATTACTTGACCATTAGTTAAACCATGTCAACTCCTTAATCCATTCACCAATGTGAGCAACACTATAGGATTAAGCTCCATCTTAATCCTCCTATCCATTCTTGCTCACCTCTTTCTTTAGATGACATATATCATATTTCCTGCCATACTTTAATTCATTATTAGCATAATAACTTAACTAAGCATGACTAAGTGGTGACATGTCATCTAAGTTCTTTCAATAGGTAGCAATGATATCCTTAAATCAAGGGATGGTTCAATGCATCAAAGTAGGTTTTAAGCAATTCCTATACGTAATGCATATAAAAGCATAATGATTGGACATATGAAATTTCATAAACAATAGGAATGTACACACCGGGGCTTGCCTGGGATTACAAGCAAGTTAGAGCGACAATGATCATTTCCTTGAATTGCCGCTGATCCTCCGAGACCTCAACGAACTCGCACTCCAGAACTTGGGATGCCAAAACATAATGTAAGTTAGTGAGATATGATATGCCATGCTTTTCAAAGAAACTATGCAACTTTTTCTTATTGATAAAGTTGCAAGCCAACACTATCTACCCCAAGATTTTAAAAGACAAGCCTATATTTTTTCCTTTAATAAAACTTGCCCTAAATTATTTTTAATTGATTTTTAATGATTTAATATTATTTTCTAAATCGTTGAAGCATTTAAATAAGTAAATAAACCAATTTATAATTATAAAAGGATTATTCAAAATTTTAGCATATTTAATGATCACTTAGCATTTATTTAATTAATATAAATAAAGGAATTCAATTAGTTATCTACACTTAATTATTTAACATTTGTAATGGATAACAGAATTTAAAATAAGATTAACAAAATTAACTTCATAATTTTTGGACTTTCCTAAGATTTTCTATGAATTATTAAGTGAAAAACCAAAAATTATATCTATTGTTAAAACCTAATAAGCCATCTTGCAGAAAACCCCTGGACTAACCCATCTTCACCCCTGGGGTCCTTGGCCACGCCAAATCAGAGGCCGGCCTGGACCGGGCCTCTGCCGGCGCTAACCAACAGCAAACTCGTCAACGGCGAGCTCACCGGCGACGAGACCATGCGCAAAAGGCTCGTCGCAACCTCGCGAACTCAACGAACCCCTAAAACCAACGACGGCCCACACAAGCAGGGCCCCACGACGAAACCAGCGGCGGCGAGCAACTGTGTTACGCAGTCCGGCTAGACGGTGGCGAGAACCTCAACTAGGCCTAGCCTACGAGCAACAGCTCGACTAGGCGAATCTAACGCACACTCTAGCTTGCACGGAGAGGCTCCCAAACAGCCTGGCTTCGTACGCCTACCGCGGTGGTGGCGCTCACGGCGGCACGCACGATGGCGAGCAGTGCGCCTGAGCTAGCCCAAGCTCCAAACAACCTACCAACTAGTTCGACATGAGCCCCAGCCCACGATCGACCTCACCGCACCCTCAGAACCCGACCAAAACCACCGTAGACCCCCCACTCGATGGCGGCGGTGCTTACCAACTGTTTGACACTGGCGGTGGATAAGACAATGCCGACAGAGCTCTACAGCTGATGGAACTCAACGAGGGTTGGTTGAGAAGGTAGAGGAGGATGTGGCAAAGCTGTGAGTGAAGGGAATCGAAGGAGGGAGCTCGGATGGCGGTGGATTTTGCCGGCGGCCGAGAGGTGGCCGGAAATGGAGAAGGAAGAAAAAAGAAGTAGGAAGGAGGCGACGGATGTGTATATATCGACGGAAATCGACCCCAGATGACCGCCATCACCTGTTGTTCGCACTGCCACGGTGAAACTCATGCGCGACGACGCGTGGCCAAGGTTACCGCCTTCGAACTGATGTCGAAACCGTCATTTCTACCCATCAAAGCTGTCGAACCGAGGCATTGCAGGCCATTTTTCTCCCGATCTTCCTTCTCAACTCATCAAAATCCCAAAATGAAACATGTAATTGGATCATAGCACTACAACTTCTATATTGCAACTCCTTTGATTCAAGTAGTGTACAGCGCAAAATTAAAGCTCCCATGTCGGACAAATTTATTCCCCATTTTCAGATTCCAAATTTGAATATCTCAAATTACTTCCGATTTTGTATTCAAACTCTATTTGATTCCAAAATGAAACTTGTTTGACTTAACTTCAATTTCATCTTTGATTTTTGAACCATGTCGAAATTCTCAGCCAAAAGCTCAAATTTGGGCTCTAATCCAAATCGGGTCCAAAGTGTTCATCCATGTCTGAAACCCTAGCTTTAGCCCGAAGTGCAAACTGAAATTACTTCCAAAATTTGAATAGAACATGTCTTTCCCCAAAACACAAAAGTTGTCTGCTTTGGCTTGAATTTCATTTCTTCTTCTTGAACCTTTTTCAATTTCTCAATAGTTCAGCCCCAATTCGAATCTGTATATTTTCAGCCTCTTAAACCAAACTCAGAATTCCCTTTTCATGATTCAATTTTTACCAAGATTTTTCTCATGAATCCAAACCAGATCTTGGTCTGATCCAAAACAACAAAGTTGTTCAGTATACTTTTCTGAACATCTTTCCGTTTTACACCTTACTCAACACCATTAATTTGCTCTCAAATTGCCACTGAAGTTTGCTGTTTATTATGAAAAACTGAAATTAACTTATCTTCTAATTTGCTGCTTCCGGACAGTGAATAGTGCCATTTCTGATTTCCTTTTCTTCATTTAATTGAGATGCTTCCAACTATCTTTTTGTCTCAACTTCCATTCCAATACCCTTCATAGGTCTCATTTGAATATTTGAATTTATTCTTTCCAATTCTTTTCAAATTTTGACCAAATTTTCACCAAATTTTCACTTTGGTCAAACTTTCATGTTGTATAAAAACATGAGATGTTACAAATCATTGAATACATCACCTTGTTTGTGATAAAAAAACCATGTTACAACATATAACGTGGCTGAACTGCAGATTGATCGTAAAAGACATTCATTTGAAACATTCAGCTAATAAACTCCGGTTTTAGACAGCGAAAACAATCCGACTTCAGAATCGTGCAATCACCGTGATGCAACTCCGCTGTATTCCGTAAACGTACTTCTGTATGTTTTTTTCTGAAATCCCGTATACTTCTGTATGTAAATGCATCACCCATCACCATGATGCAATGAGATCATCGTACACATGGTAGACCTGATTTCATGGAGCAATTAGCGAAGAGACTACGGAGGATACGCCGCGAGGTTGGGCTGGCATGCATGTGGGGTTTCGTGGGTTTGACCCCTTCCCACCTCCATTGACCCTTTCCACCGTGTGTGACAAAATAGTTTTGGTTTTGGCAGAAACATTTTCTAAATAATATAATTTTTTGTGGGTTTGACCCCTTCCCACCTCCACTGACCCTTACAGGTGGGTCCAACGTGAGGGGTAAGATGGGCCCAAATTAGGTGAGAAACATTTTCAACTCTACTCGTTCTTTTATATATTTATAAGATGGGCTCAAGGAGCCGGATAAGACACTACTCAGCCAAACAATGATGTGATCCTTGACCCGCGGGTTAACTCTAGGAGTAACCGCCATTATATACCTTCAAAAAAAATTCTTCTCCATGTCGCAAAGGATAAAGATCCTCCATCAAAGATGATACTATTGCGATGTGTCCAAAGGGCCAGAGATGATAACCTCCCTGAAAATTATTGATCCAAATCTTTCTCTCGCACGTAATACGATGAGTTGAAAGTCCAGAGATGTGCCCCAATGAATATCAAGAAATATCAAACAAGTCCTAAAGAAGGTGCATTCAAAAAAACTGGTGCATGATGTCCTCATCAACATTCTCCACATATCAAGCATAACCGTAGGAATCGAGATACATATTTTTCCTTCACAGAAGTGCTCCTGTCTTCAGACGATCACGAAGCGTGAGCCAAAAAAAGAATTTATGGTAATCTTGAACCTTTGTTGACAACCAAAATTGGCTGAGAGCTCAAAACCGGTACTACCGGTTTTTAGCAAAACAATTCCTTGCGAGGCAAGACCTCCCCATCCTATAAACATAAAGGGCCACGGCCGATTGAGGGTAATTCAATCGATCAAAAACACAACTTTTATCATTTTATCTTTTCTCTTTACCCTAGCTTTTCCAATCTACAATTTGATGTTCCTCCTTCGTCTCTATATCGATTGAGGAAGTTCTAGGTGGCCTGCCGACTCTAGAACAACCCAGAGTACGTCTGCCCCAATAGGGTCCCTCCCGGGTGGACGTTCTTTGGTTTCTTGCCTGGCTGCTGGCAAAATCAGGCCTACCGGTTTTGAGGGCTGGTGCTGCAGCGTGCACTCCTGCTCGCTGCACGTGCTAGAGCTCTCGTGTGTATGTCCGTAATTTGCGCCAACAACCTTTGAGTTCCACAACCATTTGAAGAGTGGGGAGGCAGGATAGGATCCACGTAGACTCTTATAAGCCTTGATTAAATTAATACTGAACTTGTCTAAATTCCTGGCTAGACTACTGCCTTTCACTAGAAATTAAAACAACACTGTCAGTCTATCGATCGTGTACTGCTTATCTTTTTCTGAATTAAATTAACAGAAATTGCCTTGTCAAATTAATACATGAGGCCAAAGTTTATGTGCGTGGACACATGGGGTCAGTCTATCACAAGAAAATAAAATAATCAGCCTCGTGAAGCATGCAGGATCGTCCGTCCAAGCAGTTTTATGCACAAATAATTGAAGGAATATAGTTTGAGTGACGGGTCGGTCATGGTCCATCCTCCAAATACGGAACAACTGCATTCGTATTTGGTTTGCATTGTGCCGTTCGAGTATTGAGTTATTTAAACTTATCCGTGAGAATCCGATCCACTTCAATTATTTTTTGGGATCGCTACGTACCATGCACTGTCATATACAGCCCGATCACCAGAAATAACTAATCAAGCACAAGAGGCACGCCGATGGAGACAGCATCTTACCAATCAAGCAGTTTTTATAGAAAAAGATTCTTGTACAAAAGAATCATATGTTATGTTTATATGAAAGGATCGAGATTAGGGAATCCACTATTGCTGTTTTAACATATCATATGTAATGTTTATGAGCCTTGTTAGTATAGTTTTAAATTTTTTTTGCTGTCCATTGACCTAATTTGGATAACAAAGAGAATTAAAGTATTATTGTGAAGGATATCCTTTCCAACTATTTTTAGTACTAGTCCCACTATTTTAAGTACTCCAGAAATTTTAATCAAGGTAGTTCTTCATACCTCTCCACCGTTTGATTCTTACCAATATGAAATGCATAAGGTACAGATGTAGAGAATACAAACTCCCAGCACGGCGATTTTTTATCGAGATATCGAAAAGTCCGCAAGCTTTTCCACTAGTCCTCGTAGTTGGATCCCCTGTCAAGGGATGCCTGCGTGAGGGCATAAACTCACTGGTCGAGTAACTCCGTGGGTGGCCATGAGACATCCCCACACGGAAGTGAGTCTCCCCTCGCCCCACTCCAGATGCGTCTAATCACCTTTACCGGGTAGAGTTTTGGCCAACTAGCCAAGGACCTCTCCTCCCTCTCACAATTACAGGCGGCCACTCCACAAATGCGGTTAGAGGATCTCCCAATATTAAAAGCCCTGGATTATAACACTTAGTAGGCCTAAAGTCCCACTAAGCACGTTTGTTAATTGCCTTGATCTTCTAATTAGCACTTCAGTGGAATGAGCACTTGCAGATATGTGGAACACTTGCCTCTATCTCCCTTGAGCTCAAGTACCATTGAAATGGCCGTCGAATAAGATTTTTATGGTCCGAACCAAAAAAAAATATCTATTGCATAGGTGTTGCAACTTTCTGGGTACCACCAAATATTTTGATGGTCACAACGCAGGTACCACCGAAATAGTCGTTGAAAGAGCCGTTTGAACCCTGGCACCGGCGCTTTGAACAGTGCACCGACTATTTCGGTGCTATCATCACTAACCCCTTGAACAATGCACCGGATCTTTAAATTGTGCACCGATACTATGAACAATGCACCAACCCTTTGATAAACCGTACACCGACTATTTCGATGCTATTAGCACCTACCCTTTGAATAGTGCACCGACTATTAATGTTGCTTATCCGCAGCACTGTTTTGTATCGTTTTATGTCGTTTCTCCATCAATTTTCGTCTTTTTTTACACTTTTGTAAAGATTAGGGAACATTTCCAACCATTTGCATGGCTTCAAAACCATCCTTGGAATCTACTAAAAAATCATCTTGCAAATCATGTTAGTCATAATAGCTATGTTTTCCATCTATCGCTACGGTGCTCTATTAGCTTGGTCATCAGGTAAATGGGGTAATCCCCGGGCTTATCTCAAACCCGGCTGGGCCCGGCAGACGGCCACACTCTATAAATAGCATCCAGGACATCACAGCATGACCACAGCAACTCACTTCTAGGTCGACAACACAACATTTGATAGCAGTATTTTGAAGCTGGTTGCTAATCAAACGCAAGCAATCAGCAATGGGTGGCCTCCTGCCACTACTGATCATCTCGTTCCTTCTCATGAGTCTGAATATTCATCATATATACCTTAGCAGGCTCGCTAGGCTATGTATATTCCTTAGCAGTGTATATATGATAAGATTCGTGTCCAGGTTGCGGTGGATGGAGCAGATTCCCTTGCAAAGTTATCAGATGAAGCAATCGCAAGCCCAGCGGAGGTGAAGGCGTACTGGGGAGCAACACTTCCCAATACTCCTATGCCCCAGGCAATACTCGACATGTTCGCACTGCAAGAAGGTATTATATGTATGCCACTCCTTCCCCTTTCTTTTTAAAGAAGGTGATGAAATACCAAAGCTCAATGCCTCCGCATGCTAGGATATATACATATATAAACGCTGCTACCCATATTAAGTTAATTACTTCACGCAGCAGCTGGGGACCTGGGGTCTCAAGCAGATTAAAACCGTTTAAAAGGCCGTTTAAACAGCCGTGTAGACTGACTTTTTGCTAAACGACGGTCACCCACAGTTCACTGTTTAGCGTTTAGGCTAACACTACTCTCAAGTCTCAACTCAATGAGCAAATTCACATGAAGCCAAACAAAATTGAAAAAAAAAACAAATCTTCGTATTACTGGCTTTTACTGAATAACTAAACCTAATTACAGAAGCTACCTTTATTGTCTCCTTTCCGAATGTTTTTTCCTCAAGTTATCTTTAGTATGGATGACCCGACTATCACAGACATATTACAAGCTCATGCAAGCATTCTCATATTACGTACAGAAAATAGACTTTGTCTAAGGAGCTCGTGATCTTTTTCCTCGGAGTTCCCCTGCATCTCCAGTTTACTGACCCTGTCTGTTCATATCCTAAAAGCAAAATGGAAAAGCTTCCACTGGTCTAATGCACATGACTAGCATTAGTAGCATAGCATCCACTGGATTCCCAACTTCACATGCACATGACTACAATAACCAGCTTGCTTTGTTGGTTATTGTATTGACCACCACTTTGACATTAGGGCTGAGCCATTACAGTAACTGATGTCTGACGGATGTACACTGGTGTCATGGGTGTCTGCAACTAGAGCAATTAGATCAAAATGTTGACCAGAAACAAATCATAGTCATGTGACCTAGATTTTATAAAGTTGTTCATGTGAACACATTTTCGGAATACTGAAGCCTGTTCCTAAAAAATGAGCTCTGTCATGACTAAAACTCGAAAGAAAACTAAAGAACCTAAACACAATGGTTTCATGTGTGGATCAGACAGTTTGGCTAAACCAACACACCGTTGGGATATCGAAAGGGAAAGACATAGAGTATGAATTAAGATTAGCAGGGAAAGATAATTGCCAATAATTTATAACATAATAGCTAGACACACGACCAAATTTTAGTGCCCATCTTAGTGTACACACGATTCTAATCAAACTACACATGCAACCGCCCCCCCCCCCCCCAACCAAAAAAAAAACTACACATGCAACAAAAAATGGATGGAACAGAGCCGAGGCAGATGCATCATGTCAACTTAATAATCATAAAAGATTGTCCCTAAGAGCATAGATGAACAATTAATTAACTTATCGCATAAAAATGTACGCAAATTATACATGAATGACACCAGATGTCCAACGATTTCTGTTAACATTGGGGCAATGTTGAAAAAATAACAGTATGTTGAATGTCTGAAGGACGCTAACTAGTTGCAGCTGACCTGTACCCTGTGAATTGATGATGCAACAAAAACTGATGACACGGAGCAGAGGGCACAGGGATAAATATGAACTTGATACATTGCACATGATTTGGACAAATTACCCTAGGAGTTTAGATATTCCCCATTGATGCTAAGGAAAGCTGCAGTTCCAAACCAATACCATTCACTTGGATTTTGTATGTATAAATCAACATATCGTCTTATGCATAGCCTTGCAGCAACACAATGCCCAGGAGAGCAGATCTATAAGAAATAAGGAAAAATGGTCCAAAGATCACCATATTCGAAAAATACCATCGAATTTCCGCCGCTTCCTTTAATAGCATCAAAAGATTTAGCCGTTACTGTAAATTACCATTCTGTCACATTTGCCATTCACACATCCATCCATCCGTCTGAGCGCATGCTCAACAACTTTCTCCACCTCTGGAACAGCAGATATCCAAATCCAAGACTTGGGTGTGTAATACGAGATTAGGATTTAATGCGGGGACGAAATAATGAGAAAGCCAAACGCTAGAACTATAGGATTTGAAGCGGGACAAGGAATCTTGCATACCTTGTGGATGTTAATGAAGGATTCAGGGAGCCGCCATGGATCAAGGTGGATTATTCAGATTTGTGAAGACGATGGTCGCCATTGTCGAGCTAGCATGCAATCTCCACGATGTGGAGAACGTGGTAAGTGTTTTAAATGGGAAAAAGAACAAGCTCTGTTTCGTGATTCCGTCAAAGTTGGGGGCATTGGGCCGCTAAATATGTATTCAACATAGGTAACATTATTATTATAACAATCATTTTTTAAATATATGGTATGAGACTTCGGTGCTGTGCCGTGAGCGCAGAAGGGGAAAGGGTCGAAGCTTTTGTGTCGTCACTAGAAACATGAATATACAACATGCATAAATAACTCAAAAAATGAAAACAAGGTATACATGATGGAAAACAAACATTTTCGTAGAAAAGTAATGTTTGTATGAATAGCTTCTATATGCTATGAATTAATTGTAACTTCTGCACTGAATTAACCCTTGTTTCTAGCAAGCTTCTAAACTCAAAGAAAATGAATAGTTTGCTTTATCTAATGTACTAATATATTTGTGTAACATTTTTTTGGTTTGTGTGTTCACTTAGTTGGCAAAAGTGAGAAGGAACAGGTCTCAAAAGTTTATGGAGGAGATGATACAAAGTTAAGAAAATTCTTCTTCTATAATCATGACCAACAAGTTAATGGAGACGACACAAAGTTGGGAAAATTCTTTTTTATATAACCATGACCAACAAGTTGATGGAGAAGATGCAAAGTTGGGAAAATTCTTCTTTTATAACCATGACCAACAAATTGAAGAAGAAGATGCAAAGTTGGGGAAAATTTTTCTTTTATAACCATCACCAACAAATTGATGGAGATGACGCAAAGTTGAGAAAATTCTTCTTTTATAACCATGACCAACAAGTTGACGGAGATGATGAAAAGTTGGGAAAATTCTTCGTTTATAAACAAGACCAACACGTTGCTGGAGATGATACGAAGTTGGGAAAATTCTTCTTTTATAACCATGACCATCAAGTTGATTGAGATGATACAAAGTTGGGAAAAATTTTCTTTTACAACCATGACCAGCAAGTTGATGGAGAAGATGCAAAGTTGGGAAAATTCTTCTTTTATAACCCTGATAAAAAAGATGATGAAGTCAATACAAAGTTGGGAAAATTTTTCTTTTATAATCATGACCAACAAGTTCATGGGGATGAAACAAAGTTGGGAAAATTCTTCTTTTATAATCATGACCTACAGGCTGATGGAGCTGATACAAAATTGGGAAAATTTTTCTTTTACAACCATGATCAAAAAGTTAATGAAGTTGATAAAAGTTAGGAAAATTCTTCTTTTATAACCATGACCAACAAGTTGATGGGGATGAAACAAAGTCGGGAAAATTCTTCTTTTATAACCATGACCAACAAGTTGATGGTGATGATACAAAGTTGGGAAAATTTTTCTTTTATAACCATGACCAACAAGTTGATGGAGATGATTCAAAGTTGGGAAAATTCTTCTTTTATAACAATGACCAACAAATTGATGGAGATGATACAAAGTCGGGAAAATTCTTCTTTTATAAACAAGACCAACAAGTTGATGGAGATGATACAAAGTTGGGAAAATTCTTCTTTTATAACCATGACCAACAAGTTGATCGAGATGATACAAAGTTGGGAAAATTCTTCTTTTACAACCATGACGAGCAAGTTGATGGAGAAGATGCAAAGTTGGGGAAATTCTTCTTTTACAACCATGACCAGCAAATTGATGGAGAAGATGCAAAGTTGGGAAAATTCTTCTTTTATAACCATGATAAAAAAGATGATGAAGTTGATACAAAGTTAGGAAAATTCTTCTTTTATAATCATGACCAACAAGTTGATGAGGATGAAACAAAGTTGGAAAAATTCTTCTTTTATAACCCTAACCAAAAAGTTGATGGAGATGATACTAAGTTGGGAAAATTCTTCTTTTATAACCATGACCAACAAGTTGATGGAGATGATAATAATTTGGAAAAAATCTTCTTTTATAACCATGACCAACAAGTTGATGGAGATGGTAGAAAGTTGGGAAAATTCTTCTTTTATAACCATGACTCGAAGATGACTCATGGTCATGGGCACAACAGTGAACACAAGATAGATGATTCCCAAATGGAAGGTACGCTCCATGTATGTACATTTTTCTATGCTAGTGATACTAGGCAGAAGAACATTTTTTCCTATGACCATAATGTGAAAGGTGATAAGCAACATGTAGTAAAGTTATGTTTACAAAAACATTTGGATCACGTATTTCTTTTAAAACCGTATGTCCTAAGTCCCTTTTTTTGTCAAAGTAATATCTGTTTTAATCCAAGCATTGGAGGGTAAAATCATAATTTTGTTTGAGAAACTGTATGCCTCTTTTCTATCCAACCATTTTAGCTTCCGTAAGAAACTTCTTTCTCCAAAATATATTTTAAATCAATACTGGAAGCTAGTTGTGTTAATGGGGTGCATATACAACTGAATAGATAGGGCATCGATTTATGGAAGAATGAAGGCATCGTTGAACTTTAGACTATATAAGACTTTTCGTATGCATGGAAAACATAGCTTGGTTTGTATCTTTGCACAACAAATAAATTGATACTTTTTATCAAGATTTTCAGTTAATAATATTACTTTTTGCATTATGATTATCTTGTACGCTACATTTTTATAGGTGTGGAACATAAGCACATTCATAGCCATGGACACAATCATGTCCATCTCCCTAAAGCTGCAGAAGATTTGTTCTTCTTCGAGAAAAGTTTGGCAATAGGATCTACGCGTTCCACTGTCATACCCTCGACAAAATCAAACCCGCCATTTCTGCACCGCGAGGCCTCGAAACACATCCCATTTTCTCCCAGAAACGTAACTAGCATCATCGACATGTTTGCACCTGACTCCCTCACCATGATCGATGACATATCATTCACCCTACACCAATGTGAGAACCCAGCAAAACAAGCAATCAATGGCGAGAAGGCCGGATGTGCCACATCAATCGAGTCATACCTTGAGCTCATTGTATCGACACTTGGCACGACTCAAGCCTTCTCTGCTGATGTTCCAAAGGAAGGCATAGTATCCCAGAGGTACAAAACAGAATCTGTCAGGCTGCTAGCTCATTCACAGAGTATCCTAGTATGCCATGACATGGCATACCCATACAAGGTGTTCTACTGCCACATGTCATCGCAACTAGAGCATACCAGGTGAAACTCATAAGCGAAGTTGATGGATCATCCATGGATGCGCTGGCGATGTGCCACCTGGACACGTCGTCCTGGGATCCTGAGCATGCTTTCTTCAAGCTCATGCATGTGAAGCCAGGACAGACAACGGCGTGCCACTACCTCAACAGAGGCAGCATGGTTTGGGTGGCTGCCGCTAAACTGGGAGACAAGCAAGCAGCAGCATCCCAGTAAATCAATGTCATCTATGCGCGTCGTCATTGTTAGTTTCCAGGATTTCCATTGTGTCTACTATGTGTTCCAGTGTGACTGTGTGTGCACGCAAGTGTGTGACAAAAAGAGACGCGCAAGTACTACTGGCTCCTCCTCTGTAGCTGATGCCTTAATAAAATAAGTGCACGGCATCTGTGGTGCTATGTTTGCATCCAAGTATGTTTGAATTATGAATGTTCTGAGATGAATTGTTGCTTTGTTTTTCCATTTTGTTAACTTTCAGCTTATCGCCTTATCGGCATATTCTAAATTACAATTGTGATATTGTTACCATTTCTGATCCAAACAGCACCTATTGTTACCATGGACGGAACGGGAGGCTATCTGCCCAACTCTGGATCTGCCATTACTATAGATTCAGTCATATCAAACACCCCCTTTAAAGTCGGTTTTGAGCCCATTGTCTATAAAGGGGCATCACGAACGGTTCTAAATGGAACTGGCTCTGATGCATCTATCACAGCCGGTTGGTGGTTGCAGCCAGTTGTAATGTCTGCTTCGTAGCCACAAAATGGTAAAAGAGAGCAACGCAACCGGTTGGAACCACTGATTATTTGTGTTGGTTCTCATCGCAGCCGGTTGGAGCCATGAATCATTTGTGATGAGTGACTCATCAACATAGCCGATTGAAGACACGAACCACTTGTGTTGGTCCTCAGCACAACCGGTTGAAGCCACAAACCGCTTGTGTTGATCAACGCAGCCGGTTCTATAAGCATGGGCACTTGGCAAATACAATTTTTGAAGCCCTAAACGTACTGAAATTAAAAAGCGTTCAACTACAAAGTTTTATAACCTTTTTAGATGTACAACTTTTAGTGTGCTCATTTTTTCATATGACAAAGTGATAACAGAAGTGTTCACAAATTCTACATCACTCATACAGTGTTTAGGCTATGAAACTAGAAGAGAGAAGTACGATTAGTGAATACTTGTAGTACTCCCTCCAGTTCAGTATTAGAAGTCGTTTAGGACAGCGACACGGTCACCAAAGCACAACTTTGACTTCTCTTTTCTATAAAAATACTTGTTAAAAAGTTATATATGTATATTTTTATGAAGTAATTTTTAAGATCAATCTATTTATATGATTTTCACTTTTCCAAACTCAACAACTTAAATATTATTTATGATTTATATTCCCAATGTTTGACTCAAACCTTGTCCAAAACGACTTCTAATACTATACCGGAGGGAGTACCACTGTATCGTATGAATAAATGATCAAAATAAAAGTTATAGAACTCGAAAAGTTATGAAACATTGTAGTTGACAACATTTTCATTTGAACTCATCTTGTCAACACAAACCATGTATGAAAGTGTTTGAATTAGAAATTCAAATTTTGTAAATGACCTCGGATGGAGATCCGGACAATATGAAAGTTGTAGAGTTTGAAAAGTTACAGAAGTTTTTAGTTGACAAGTTTTTAATTTGAATTTGTTTAGGCCCTCAAACAAGTCATTTACACTCGGGTTCGTATAATATATGAGGAATTCGTTTAGCAACTCAAACAAGTCCTTGACGCACGAGGTGGAGTTCACTCGGCAGGGCTTGCGTGGCTGTCCGGTGTGGTTGCTCCCTTGAATTTTTTTTGCTATTTTTTGAACTGCTTAACATGAGACTTGGACATTCTTATCACAACTGGTTCCTATTCCCAACCGGCTATGATGAGGAGCAATGCAGCCATTTGGGAACCAACTATCATGAGTGTCTCAACACAACCGCTTCAAATCAAATAGTAGGCATAACCGACTGCGAAGGGGGGTTGGGAGCCAGTTGCGTTGTCGTTTCAGTAGTAGTGTGCAGTCCACCGCTTCTGCCATGGACATCGCCACAAACTTTGCCGACCACGCCATCGAGCACGGCGGGCAGATCTCGCCAGCGCGGCTGATGTCCCCTTCCCCCTCCTCTCTTCTCGCTCCCCCAACTGGCCCCCATGACCATCCCTCACCGGTAATCGCCCCGGCGATGGAGCCCCTAGCCCCACGTCCCTCCCTTCAGCTCTCCTCTACTGCGGCGCCCTTCTAGCCCACTGCGGGTCACGGGAAGGCATTCCGTTGGGAAAATGGTAACCGCCGTCATCTCCTAACGCGATGCTCTCCTTCACCCTTTTCCACCAAGGAAGGCTGCCCCGATCCCACCACCGGCAATGGCATTAAATCCACCCATGACCGACTATGGGTTCGAGTCAGTCACAACCGTCGTCTGTCACAACACCGCCTCTCCATCGCGATGATGCTGAGCCCAGGCGCCGTAGGCGCTCCTCCATGATGCCTGGTGGGGTAGGGCGCAATGGAGAGGCATGCTGAGCCACGATGGTGCCGACGCAACCTCCGTGTCTCTTGCCCCACCCTACTACGATGCTGATGGCTTCATCGTAGTCATGGGCAAGCGCTCCCACCGGCGGTGCCATCAGTGTCTAGTGCAGAGCGCACGCGAGACCACGACCACCGTAGGACGCACCCACAGTGCGTCGCGGGCTACCTACACAGGAGGGATGCTGTCTAAACTGCCTCTTCGCAAACCACCTGCTCTGGCGGTGCAAAGTCCCCACAAGGTGCTTCCCCTGCCGCAGTCTTTGCCACAGGGAGAGACGGCCTTTGCGGCACTTGTGGCGGCAGTGCTCGGCCATGAGGTTCTTGGACGAAGTACTATCCATCCGCTTCTTCTTTGACGCTGGGACGCTCCGTGTGCTGCTCTTCTGCAGTTCTGCTCCTCCTGCTGCTCTGCTGCTCTGCCTGCTGGCTGCTCCATGTAGCAGCAGCACGTTCTCCAGCACCCGCGCCACTGAAATTCCTCTCCGACGCCGTCTACTGCCTCCAGATGCAGCAGCAGCTCAAGGCCTCCGGCCTGCTACACGCACGCGCCCGCCGTTGGCGCCTGCGAGGCCTGATCCTCCTCCGCCGGCCACTGGTGGACCTCCTCACCTCTCCCATGCTGGCGGTGCAGCAGCTGCACCAGAGCGCGGGGAAGGAGGACCACGGGAACAAGGCCAGCGGAGATGCGGGGCGTCGTGTGGATGCGAAGGCGGACGACAGTCACTGGTGAGGCAGAGGCGGGTGTGGAGTCCGGAGTCCGAAGGTTGCGAGCGGGAGTTTGGCGGCAGGATGATGTCGAGGAGGCCGGTGACTGCGGGCGATGAAACCGCGGTGGCTTCATCACGCATGATACGGAAGGCAGGCACGGCTTTCACCAGGGGGCGCGACATGGAGGAAGGACGACGGCGAGGACGAGGTGACTGCAGAGAAAGGGCGACGGCGAGGAGGACGGCCTGCGCGGGGGACGGGGCCGAGGTGGACGGCTTCTCGCGGAGGTGTAGGGCGTTGCGGAGTGGATTTGGGAAGACGCAGGAGGCGACTCAAGGCGCAGGAGGAGAGGCGGCCGACGCTACATGGTGAAGCCCGATGGTGAGGCGCGATGCGACTACTCCTGGCGGTCTTTTTAGGAGTAGAGAAGAGATTACTCACACCAATCTTATCTTATACTATAAAGATCGAAAACTTTTGAAAAGCTTTGTCACCTAAAAAAACTCCCTATACCCCTCACGTGGCCCCACTTGCCAGGTCAAAGTGGGAGGTACAGAATTCTAGACTAAACAAAACCGCACTTTCTAAAATGTTTCTACCGTTTTGGCTCTACTTTTTTCACTTAAAATTTTGCTTATTCGCCCGTGTACACACTGACAATCTCGCTCATGAATCCCGCTCGCAATACCTCGAGAGATCAGTTCCGTCCCCATATTTTCCATACCTGCCGCGAGATCTTGCGGCCGCTCCACAACCCCTACCCAGATTCAGGACTCAGGAACATGACTACGTGAGCAGTCAACATCACCCCTCCCTCACAGGTTCACAAGATTTCATCCATGCCACCGCCGCACCCTGGTATGATGCTCGGCCACGACGATGCTCGCGGCAGACTTTGGCACGCCCTATGGGTTGGGTTCCCGCGCGGCGCCAGAGGACGAGGCCGAAAATGATGTTTAGTCTCGGGGTGTATGAGAGCCAGGATAAAGAGCGGTCCAGATTGTCTGGGAGATCGGTTCGTGAACGGACACGTGGAGCGTGATCTTTTCTCGATGGCCGGTTAGTTTTCTATGGTTTTCTAATGATGGTGGTTAGTCGGTCTGTGTTCACACCTCTCCTGTGTGTATCCAACCTGTCTCTAGAGCATGGGGAACATGGGTGGGTCCCACTTCCCATGTGTATCCACTCGACCTGTCTCTAGCTCTCTGCGCACCGCTCGCCGCCGTACGCCATGGATCTCCTCGCCCCTGGCGCCGCTTGCCCCCCACATCGAATCCACTGGGAGGTCTCTGACGAGCGTGCCGCCGGCGAGGACAAAGGTACGTCCACATGCGCAAGCTCGAGATTCGCTGGATTTCCTAGTTCTTCTTCCATCCAATCAAAGATTCTTTCCCAGTCGCCTTCTTATCCATCTCCGACTATCTTCAAGGCTGGGGATTAGGGTTCGGGGCTGGGGGTTAGGGTTGGGGGTTGGGGGAGCTCCGGCCATCACTGGACCTAGAGGAAGTGTGGGGGGAGGCAGGCCAGCATGGCGGTGGTTGCGGGCGCAGGAACGGTGAGGCCAGCGGCGATGGCGCCCCTGGCCGGGCGGTGGAGGAGGCCGGTTGGGCAGGGCTAGCGGCAGGGGTGACGACCTGTGTGGTTCGGAAGGGCGGGGTAGTGGGCGGAGGGCGGGAGGTGGGTGGATGGCACGGCGTTGTGGTAACCGCCGGCAACGGGCGGTGGAGGAGGTAGGCGGGGGCGGCGATGGAGAAAGAAGAGACGTTGGAGAAGAAGAACAGTAGACGGGCGCACACACATGCACAGTGGACTGACTCCATGGGCTTTCTAATTTTTCCCGTCAACGAGTTAATCACCCAATTTAGGCCATGTTCAGATTCCTAACTTTGTACTATTCATTCCAACTTTTCACTATTCCTCCCTCACAAAACACGTTTCCCAGCGCATGCTACAGTGTTTTCTGATGCTACAGTGTTTTTCCTACAATCTAAACACACCCTTAATCTCATCACTTAACAGGTGATGACCCCGTTCGCTCAAAAAAAAGGTGATGAAGCCGAGAGTGCATATCTCGACACCATCGGGTCCGTTGTTTATCGTGGCTCACGTGCACCCGAAGGCTAAAAATCCAGGATAAGGACGCGACAGGTGTGCCGCCGCCGCCGTAGTAGATCGCCTCGGGGCTATTTTTTTGAACGAACGACACGAGATTGTGCCTATTTCATTGATAGAGAAGATATTTACAAGGCGGGTAGCCGGTGAAACCAAACATCACATTACATCGAAGCTGATAGGCTCGCCAAACTATTTGCCCCAGCCCTAATCCAGGTCAAGGCTTCGCTTTTAATTTGTGCCACTACTAGGAGGACAGGGTCTCCTTGGTGCCTAAAGACTCTTGAATTACGTTCTTTCCAAATCTCCCAATTAATCAAGAGGGTTAAGCTTCTTATCCTTTTGGCGGTACACCTAATAACGTAGTGATGCTGGTCCACCACTCAATGACCGTCTCACTAGGAGGCCAGTTGGTCGGTCGCAGTTCTTCCCTTCCAGCCCAATTGGCCACCTGCTCCCATATCCTTTTGGTGAATCGGCATCCGGCCACCATGTGATGGACCGTTTCCATCTCACATCTGCACAACGGGCAGGTTGGACTGTAGTCCCATCCTCGGCGTTGTAACCTACCGAAGTCCATATTCTATCCTTGAAGATCAGCCATGCAAAAAATTTGCATTTAGGTGGTGCCCATGTCCTCCATATACTTCCTAGTTTTGGTTGTCTGATGGAGCCCAAAAATTGTGCTTTATAGGCCGATTTTGCCGAGTGTTGCCCATTTTGGGTAAACTTCCATGTTATAGTGTCTTGTTGGTTGTCCGTAAGGTGGAGATTTTGTATTAATAGCCACAAAATGAAGTATTCATTGAGAAGGTTTATGGTGAAGCCATGTTGGTAGTTTAGGACTCGGATCCAGTTGTTATCGTGAAGCGCTTCCGCTACCGTCCTTCATTTTTTTTGCGTTCGTGCAAAGAGTCCCGGTGCTATATCTTTTGGTCGCCTACCTTGCACCCAAGCGTCTGTGGCGGACCACTCCAAAATTATTCCAAGTTAAGTACCTTGGGACCACTAATCACGTAGTCAGGCACTTAATCCGGAATAAGCTGGAGCGCCGTCGGATTAAACCCGATTAAACCACGTACTTTTCTCGATCGAAACAACAGCACGCCCACACGAAGGTGAGTTCCAGAGATTACAACATTCCACAAATTAAATTACACACAAAGGTAACATAGTTATTACAAACCGAGTTCAAATTTTAAATCAGAGTACAAAGTCTTTGCAGCGGAATTAAAAGTTCATAACAACTGAAATTTAGAAGTTCATTGCGGCGGAAGAAAACAATCTAACGACGATACAAAATAACTCCGTGCTGAAGCCTGCCACGAAGCTACTCCTCCCGATCCTCGCCAGAGGACGGAACCCATTCGATGTGCCAGCCAGGTGGAACCTGGGCAGGCCAAGACAAAGCATCCACATCCAAAGGTATACCTGTAAAATATTGCCACAAGCAAGGCTGAGTATACTAATACTCAGCAAGGCTTACCCGTCGGGTGAAATCTACATCACCGACGTCTAGACCATGAGAGGCTTTTGGCTGGTGGGTTTGTTTGCCAAAAAGCAACTAATAGTAGGTCCTTGCTTTCAAGTTTTAGCTTCACATTCCAGTAACTTTAACCATTCTAGATTAGCATCCTTTCTAAGCATACAAGTGGTGCAATACAAATTAATTCATAGAACAAGTTTATCAATCTCAAACTTTCACTTATTACTCAATGTAGCCAGGCGGTCAAGCAGTCTCATTAACCGCGAGAAGCGGACAGTTCGAACCGAATTTGTGCTACCTGGCCAGGGAAAACCCAACACACACGGATACTCTGCTTGCTATAAAAGGTGCAAGCATTTCCCAACCTTTCCCATCGATCCACAATTCGGAACCGGGTCCACTTCCTTAGGATAAAGGTTTACTGCTTCACTCACAGCATCACGCATATATCCACAAGTGTACGGCAGGGGAAAACAAAGTTTCCAAGGAGAGATGGCTATCGGCCCTAGCTGCTTCAATCTGGTACCGGGCTTACCGATCCCCATACATCGGTATGCATGTGGTACGTTCAAAAACTTGACACACTCAACCACACGTTTCGACCTTAAATCAATTATCATACACGGACGGGAGATCTACATCTATCATCCCGCCCGTCAATCCTTATGATTCCAACATAAGTAAAGACAAGCAATTCCTATGTCTCGCGAGTGACAGGAAATCACTCGACTTGTAACGGACCTATAGCAAAAGCACTATCGATCCCTTTCATACTAGTATTGCAAGTCATAGGTACTAGGAAAATTTGCAGCTACGGTATTCAATCAACTCCTTGAAACGTAAATGCACAAACATAGAGAATTCAAAGTGCATAATTTGGTAAAGTCAGGTTATGCTCCGGGGCTTGCCTTCTTGCTCGGACTGGGGGTTAGCCTCCGGGTTGGTCACTTCTACACCGGCACCGTGCTCCGGGACTCCTTCCTCGTCTGCGGGGATGAGGGTGTAGTCGCCGTCCGGGATAGCGCCGTCTACATGAGATGCATATTTTAAGGCGGCTGCCTATAGATGCTAAGATTAAGGCCTTGAAGGCCATATTCACCTAGACATGCTTAAGCATTTCTATTTTCTTCACAAAGTTGGGTGCTGTTCTGGAATTTCAGATTCTATCCATTTTATTTTAACTAATTAACCAAAAAGGTTTATTCTTTTATATAAATCAATTTCCACCTAAATTCCTTCCTATTTTTGTTTCTCCATTTCTGTTCATCATTTTTAGCTATAAAATTTATGACAGCTACTGGAGTATAAGAGCTAAGCTCACTCCAAAATTTAGCTAATTTTGAGCTACACATAATTTATAAAAATTATATCAAGTTGCTGCCAGCAGAATTGAAATTAATTCATATAAAATTGAAAATTCATCCATTTCAGGAGATTTTCCTACCAAAGCTAGGCATAAGCATGAGGAGGGCTCTGGCCAAGTGATGGCTCAAAATAACCCTTGGGTAGTCCTCAATAATTTTCCATCCAAAACACATATTTAATTATTTACCATCCTAAACAGAGCAAAAATTAAGTTTCTCATTTTTCACAGGTGTGCTAACAAGTTTTTAGTCCTCTGGAGCAAAATGGTGATTTTTCACTGCCCAGATTATTTTTAATGATTTCTGCACTGCAAAAAGACAGAAAACCTATTTTAATTCATAACAGGAGCTGTAGTTCATATTTTTAAGTCCCCTTTGGACACAAGCTGTCCAAAGAAACTACAAACAACATATCCAAAGCTCAACCCTAGCGTAGCTCTGGATTTGAAATGGTGCACAACTTTATGTTTTCATAGTTTGAATTTTAATTCACATACAGTTCGTCAAAAGTACAAATATGTCTAATAGAGATTGTAGTTTAGACTCTTACGAATCCAGAGAGTATTTTTGTGCATTTTTCTGATTTTTGTACGATTTTTAATGGATTTTACAAGATTCGGGAAAAACAAATCTAGTTTTAGGAATCTATTTTCGCAGGGAACCCTAGAACTTTCAAAACTTCGCGAACGAGTCCCTGAACTTTTGCGCAGAGACCCCTAGACAAACGAAGACGATGAAGGAAGGCCCTCGGCTCTCGCCGGAGTTGCGCCGGCCAAACGGCGGCGAACTAGGCTCGGGGAAGTGGGGGAAAAGCTTCCTGGGCTCACCACGAGTCGTTTGGGGACGGTTTGGAGGCCGGGGGTGGTCGGAGTTTCGCCGGCGACGAGGTGGTGGCGGCGCGGCCGCCGCGGCTTCTACGCCGGTGAGCTCGGGGTCGTTCGCCGAGGTTCGAGGGGTCCTAGAGCACCAGTGGAGCTCGAGGAAGCCAATGGCGTGCTCGGTTGACCTCGGGGACGGCTCGGAGTAGGGGCTCGACGTGCGGGTGCTCCGGTGGCCGAAAATCGCGATTTGGGGGAATTCACGAATTCTCGCCGGAGAAGGGACAATAGTTTGGGGAAAATGGGGGAAAATGGAGCTGGAGTAGAGGGCTAGCTTTGTGCGGGACGAACTTGGGAATGGTGGAGTGTGGAGGGTGAATTTCTCGGAGAAGCTCGGCTCGGTTCGCGCGGCGCGAGGAAGAAGAAGACCGAGCGAGCGCGGGGAAGTGGAAATGGCCAAGTGAGCGAGTGAGAGGAGGGGTGTGAGTGCTTGGTGGAGTGATTGAGCACGCAAGGGAGGCACTGTGCGGCCTCGGGAGCGTGCGAGCGCGTGGGTGGCTGTCGCGGTCGCCATTGATGGCGCGGCGAGCTCGAACAGAGCGCACACGCGCGGTTGGGCGTCAAAGATCATCGCGTGATGAAGTGGAGATCCTCTGCAGAGGCTTTGGCGCGACGCGAATGGACTCTACCGCCTGCAGTGCGCTCGGCGCGGCGCGAGCGCGCGTGCGGCCATGGCGGCGCGCGACCGTATGATGGCGCTCCGCGGCGCGAGGCGAGGCGAGGCGACAGCGGCGAAGTGATGGCTCGGGAGTGGCCGGACAAGAGCTAGGCGACAAGCGCCAGCGTCCGCCGCGGCTTGGCCAGCTCAGCGCCGCCTGCGCCGCTCGCCGGCCACGTGGCGGCCGAGCTCCGGCCAGCGCAGCGCGCGCCAGGGGCACTGTAGCATGCCCGTGGAGCTCCGATTTCAAATTCGAATTTTCTCCAAAAATTCGAACTGAACTTCGAAACGGGTAAAATTAAAAGTTGGGGTCTGAGGTGTGGGACACAACTTTCGAGCTTGGACCAGGCACTTCGACCAGGCGCTGCGGCGCTTCGAGCTTGAACCGCAAGCTCGAACTTGCCGAACCTCGAATGGTCGGAAACGCCACTCGAGGGTGAGTGCCCCCCCTCGAGCTTGGCTGCGAAGCCTCGAGCGTGCCGAAACGTCGCTCGAGGGTAAGTCCTCGAGCTTGGCTGCGGAGCCTCGAGGGTGACGGAACGTCGCTCGAGGGTAAGTGCCCCCTCGAGCTTGGCTGTGGAGCCTCGAGCGTGACGGACGGCGGGGCCTCGAGGGTCCTATCGTGCGGCCTCGAATCGTGACGGAAACTACTGGCTAGGCTCGATCGTCACGGACATAGCTCGATCGGGATGGACATCCGGGCTAAGCTCGATCGTGACGGACATAGCTCGATCGGGACGGATTTTTACGGCTAAGCTCGATCGGGACGGACATCCGGGCTAAGCTCGATCGTGACGGACATCCCCGCTCGAGGGTCATCGAGCGGAACGAACGCCGTGGCGAGGTTGTCGCGAAGGGCTGTAGGTGTAGGTGATGACAACTACTTTGGTCCGAAATTTTTAAGTTCAGCTCCCAAGTCTTGAGATTTCAGTTGGGTGCCAAACAACCCTTGTTTTTGAATTATAATTGAATTTTTGACGAATTTTTGAATTTCAACCCAATTCCCTGTTGCATTGATTTTAATTGCACTTTTTAATTCTTTTGACATCAGAGATGTCACAGCCTACCCCCCCTTAAAAGGAATCTCGTCCCGAGATTCGATTAAACCTAGAGATAGAGAGGGGAAAAGAAATACCTCGGCTTATGAAAGTATGTCGGGGAAATTCTTCCTAAGATAGTCCTCGGTTTCCCACGTGGCTTCATCTTCGGAGTGATGACTCCACTGAACCTTGTACATTTTAACTCCCTTCCTTCGTGT
This sequence comes from Digitaria exilis, assembly GCA_015342445.1. NCBI lineage: Eukaryota > Viridiplantae > Streptophyta > Magnoliopsida > Poales > Poaceae > Digitaria > Digitaria exilis. Next base: position 35,938 of record JACEFO010002774.1, read on the forward strand.
TTGTCGCTCTTTCTCGTCGAGGATCTTAATGGGATGCTCATCATAAGAGAGATCCGGTTCAACCGAGAGTTCCTCTTCAATAACCTCGGTTGGAACACGAAGACACCTCTTGAGTTGAGAAACATGAAATACATTGTGTACCGCTGAAAGTTTCTCGGGAAGCTTCACTTGATAGGCTACCGGCCCACATTGTTGAGTGATTTCATACGGGCCGATATAGCGAGGTGCAAGCTTTCCTTTTAGTCCAAATCTTTGCACACCCTTGGTCGGGGAGACCTTAAGATACACGTGATCACCTACTTCAAACTGAAGTGGTTTCCGCCGCTGATCAAAGTAGCTCTTCTGTCGTGACTGGGCGGTCTTCAAGTTCTCCCGAATGATCCTAACCTTTTCTTCTGCTTCCTTCACAAGGTCAGGGCCATAAGTATATCTCTCGCCTGCCTGGGACCAACACAACGGGGTCCGACATCTTCTACCATATAAGGCTTCGAAAGGCGCCATTTTAAGACTCGCTTGGTAGCTGTTGTTGTAGGAGAATTCGGCCAGAGATAAACACTTCTCCCAATTCTTCCCGTAATGGATAACACAAGCTCGAAGCATATCCTCAAGTATTTGATTTACCCTTTCCGTCTGCCCATCGGTCTGAGGGTGATATGCTGAACTACGGATCAGTTCGGTGCCTAGGGACATTTGCAATTGTTCCCAAAAGCGTGCTACGAACAGAGTACCACGATCTGAAATTATCGTCTTGGGCACCCCGTGTAGACAAACGATCCGCTCCAAATAAATTTCCGCGTACTTCTTAGCAGTGTAAATGGTATTGACTGGAATAAAGTGTGCGGTCTTGGTAAGGCGATCCACAATTACCCAAATGGAGTCGTGCCCCTGCGGGGTTCTGGGAAGTCCAACAATGAAGTCCATGCTTATATCTTCCCACTTTCATGAGGGAATAGGTAGAGGTTGAAGCGTGCCTGCTACCTTCAAGTGGCTTGCCTTAACCCGCTGGCACGTGTCACATTCCGACACATATGTGGCAATTTCTCGCTTCATTAGAGTCCACCAAAAAGTTTTGTTTCAAATCTTGGTACATTTTGGTGCTGCCGGGATGGATAGAAAATTTAGAGAGATGAGCCTCATCCATAATCTTCCTCCGGAGTTCCGTGTTTTTGGGCACCACGAGGCGATGTCCAAACCACATCACTCCCTGCCCATCCAACCGGAAACATTTGTACTTCTCTTTCACCTTCTCCTTAGACAATTTCCGTTTAAGAACTTTAATGCCCGCGTCATTTAACTGGGCTACAACAATCTGATCGTGCAAGGTTGGTTCCACTGCAATATGGTTGAAGTACCCGTGTGGAACAATCTCTAAATTGAGCTTTGCCATTTCGTGACACAGGGTGTCGGCATAGGACTCCACGGAAAGACAATGACAACGAGCCTTGCGGCTTAGCGCATCCGCAACTACATTAGCCTTCCCGGGGTGATAATGCACACTAAGGTCATAGTCCTTTGCTAACTCCAACCATCTTCGCTGCCTCATATTCAAATGTGCCTGAGTGAAAACATATTTGAGGCTCTTGTGGTCTGTGTATATGTTGCAGGGAACACCCATCAAATAGTGTCTCCACATCTTGAGAGCATGAATAACCGCTGCTAACTCAAGATCATGCGTGGGGTAGTTTTGCTCATGAGGCCGAAGTGCTCGAGAAGCGTAAGCAATGACTCGGTTCTCTTGCATGAGAACACAGCCAAGGCCGGTGCCTGATGCATCGCAATAGACATCATAGGGCTTGGTGCAATCGGGCTGAGCCAAAACTGGGGCTGAAGTCAAATGTCTTCGCAAGGTGTGGAAAGCTTCATCGCATTTGTCATTCCACTCAAATTTGACTCCCTTCTTTAAGAGTTCGGTCATGGGCTTCGCAATCCGAGAGAAGTCCGGAATAAAACGGCGGTAATAACCGGCTAAACCCAGAAAACTCCGAATCTCGTGGACAGAAGTAGGTGGTTGCCAATCTAGCACCTCTTGCACTTTGGTTGGATCCACGGATATACCATCCTTGGAAACCGTGTGGCCTAAGAACTTCACGCTCTCTAGCCAGAATTCACACTTGGAGAACTTGGCGTAGAGCTGGTGATCTCTCAATCTCTGAAGAACAATGCGAAGGTGCTCGACATGCTCTTCCTCATTCTTAGAATATATAAGAATGTCGTCAATGAATACAACCACAAACTTGTCTAGTTCTGACATGAAGACCGAATTCATGAGATACATGAAGTAGGCCGGGGCATTGGTGAGTCCAAAAGACATAACCAGGAATTCATAAAGTCCATAACGTGTGGAAAAGGCAGTCTTTGGAATGTCACAAGGCCTGATTTTGATTTGGTGATAGCCAGAGCGAAGGTCAATTTTGGAGAACACTCTGGCGCCAGCTAGTTGGTCAAACAAGATGTCAATACGGGGGAGTGGGTACTTGTTCTTAATAGTTACCGCATTGAGAGGCCGGTAATCAATACACAACCTCAAGGAATGGTCCTTCTTCTTCACAAAGATAGCGGGACATCCCCATGATGCACTTGGACGAATGAAACCTTTATCTAGCAATTCTTGGAGTTGAATTTTTAATTCAGCCAATTCATTGGGCGGCATTCTATAGGGTCTCTTTGATATAGGTGCTGTGCCAGGTTGAAGTTCAATCACGAATTCAATGTCTCTATCCGGCGGCATCCCAGGTAAGTCATCCGGAAATACATCGGCATACTCACATACCACCGGAATGTCCTTTAATTGGGTTTCTACCATTGCATAAGCACACGCATCGACGCGAGTCCGTTGTGGCAGATATAGCACACTCGGGCCCTGCGTAGGCGAGTTTATCTCAACAACTCGTTCCGCAACATCTAGGACAACCTTATGTTGAGTCATCCAATTGGCTCCTAACACAATGTCAATTCCTTCCATTCCAAGCAGAATCAAATCAGTAGGAAATGTTTTACTTCCCAGCCTGATTGGAACCTTGTGGGTGACTTGATTGGATGCAATTTTACCTCCCGCAGTTGATATCACGTATGATGATTTGGTATGGTAAGATTTTAATCCGCATTTCACATGAAACCTTGTGCTTATAAAACTATGTGTTGCCCCGGAATCAAACAATATCACAGCAGGTTGAGTGCAGATAGGGAAAGTACCAGTCATGTCTGGGGCTCCCTCGGGTAAGTCGGCCAAGGTGGTGTAGTTGAGCCGTCCTTGGCGAACTTGCACACGCTGCTGCTGTTTGCCCTTGCCTTGCTGATTTCCCGGGCGTTGGTTTTGCTGCTTGTTCTGCGGGCAATCTTTGATAAAATGGTCCTTGCTCCCACACTTGAAACACTGATAGCCGGCTCCTGGGCGAGCTGGCTGCTGCGCATTCTGCCTTGGTGCTTGCTGCTGCTGCGGTGGAGGGAAACGGGGTGCGTTGGGCTGTGGCGGCCTAGCAACCCATCCACCTCCCTGAGGTGCCCTGGACTGTCCCTGCGGTGCAGCCGGGGGAACCAGGCGGAACCTCTGGGGCTGCGCGCTTGACGGTCCAGCGGGAGTCTTCCTCTTCTTCTCCGCCTTGTGCACCATATTGGCGTCTTCCTGGGTGATGGCAAGGTTCACAAGATCGCCGTACGAGGCAGCACGGGTGGTGGCCAACTGTGCCTTTAACTTGGTGTTAAGGCCACGTCGGAACCTCTCTAGCTTCTTCTCGTCCGAGTCAACGTGATGACCCGCATAAGGGCACAGACCATTGAAGGCCTGAGCGTACTGCAGCACTGTACGGGTACCCTGGGTCAGCGCCAAAAACTCATTCAGCTTCCTTTCTACCAGACCGGCCGGAATTTGATGAGCCTTGAATGCAGCCTTGAACTCGTCCCACTCGACTATGTGACCCTCCTGCTGCAGGGCCAGGTAGTTCTCCCACCAAAGGAGAGCTGAGCCGCGGAGCTGCTGCGCCGCGAACACGACCTTGCGGTTGGATGTGCAAGGCGTCACCAGGATGGAGAACTTGGACTCGATGGCTCGAATCCAGGTGTCGGCCTCCAAAGGCTCATCAGCTCGTGAGAAAATCGGCGGGTGCGCTGCCAGAAAATCCTCATATCTGGCCACCTGAGGCTGAGGGGCCCGTTGACCTCCCTGCTGAAGCATCTGCTGCTGCATCATCTGCTGCTGATGCTGCAGGTTCCGGAGAATCTCCGTTTGCGTAGCATACAACTGCTGCCACGACGGAGGTTGCTGCGGTGGAGGAGGTGGCGGTGGCTGTTGCTGCCCCTCTGGCCCCTGCTGGTTAGCGTTGGAGCCACTAGCGTCGTGACCGCTGCGGGTGATTGCCATCTGCAGTAGGGACTTGTATTAGCCACATTCCATAAGCTTGCATAATGAATGACAAGATAGAACGTGACAATATATTAAGTGTACTGCGCAGAATGACAAATCACCACGCAGTTCGGGAGAAACATCATATCTCCCAACAGGAAACAAGTCAAATGCTCTCATTCGGTCAGTAGCTCGGAAATTTTATGCTCTACAACTTTCATGTTGGGCACGGAATCAAATTCGGACTGGAACTAAGCCGAAAAATTCAATCTTTAGCTCTCTGCATTTGCTGTTTTTCAGCAGGCCGAGCTGTAGTGTTTTGGTTGCCATTTTTATTTCACTTAACCAATGGGGTTGCAATTTGGTGATCATTTTGTTTGACAAATTCCAAACAACTTTGCAGTTCACATCACAGCCCAGAAAGGATTGGAAAACCCATCAATAATTAAACAAGGTCAGCTGCAGAATGTTTTCAACACAGCTGTAACAACATCATCAAGTTTTGATCCCACAACCACACCATTAATTTACATTGCCACCAAAAGATAAAAGGAGAAGCTCAACTCCATCTAGCCTATTATAACATGAAGCCAAAATCTAGGCCTAGCGGAGGAGTAAACTTGCTACTACCACTCTAAAAATCATCCAAATTGTTAGCGGTAGCCTCGCTGCCCATAGGTGAAGGTGGAGCTGGAAGGGGCGGCATGTCATCCTCGGTGTCCATGTCGGAATGGGGGGCCTCTCCTTCACCATTCCCTCCTTCTTGCTCAAGAAGGTGCTGAGCGTCATGGGCGGCAAGCATAGCATTTGTATGCTCCAAGGTACCATGTACCTCCTCAAGCTCATCTCTAGTTTGTGCTAACTCATTCTAGGTGTTGTTGTGTGCAATCTGGAGGTCATTCAATTGCCTCTCCAAGTCAGCAATCATGGCATCTCTAGTGGTCACCTCAATGGACAAAGAGGTCCTCTCAACCCCTATGTCACGGGCGCGAGCGGACATGTCCATAGCAATGTTGAGCATCTCGCTCTGCGACCGTCCAAGAAGTGCCTGCAAACGGTGATACGCCCGTATCCACCTCATCATCAAAGCGGCTGCTGCGACGGGGCTCTCCGCCATCCTCAGAGGAGAACTAAGGTAACGCCTCATCCAGTGGGGGTCATCTGGCTGAGTCGGCGGGAATAGACCCAGCAACTGGTGCTCAACTAACTCCTGGTTTTGGGTAACAAAGGAGCTAATGCCATTCAAGGCAGCTAGCTCGCACGTCGTCTCCATGTGGTGTCCATGAACTTCCACCGTCCAGGTGGGGGAACTAGGACATGGCGGGTGACGATGTACCACCAAACGCACACGGGAACGAGTCACGCCACGGTCTCGGATGAGGATTCTCTCGTATTGTGGCGGTGTAGGGTAGCCAAGTGCCTGTAGAACCGACCACAAGATGCTAGGGAAGCCTTCCCATCCCAAGCAATCAGAGAAGGACACGTCGTTGGGGTGACTAGCCAGGTCAGCGTGAGCGTCCATTCTGAGCCAAAAGAAAAAGGGGCAAGGGTGAGAACCGGTTAGTGCCAAAGAGCAAAAACAGATTCTGTGCAGGGTGGTAAAAATTACAAAACTCGAAATCTGCAAGCTCAAAAATTCCCAAATTTGTCCAGAACATTGTTTAAGTAATTCCTAACAAGTTTCATGTTGAAGGTTTGAGCAGAATCTGTCGTTAAGATGGTGTAAAAATTAAATTTTTATCTCACTGTCCCCAGAAATTTCCAGCAGACAGGGGGTTACCATTTTTAGCATAACTCCAATTTTACTGAACCATTTTCGTTGAAATTTCTCCAGCATTTACTTCATAATATTTATGACAACTTTCGTGTTGAACACTTTTTCGTTCGACAACATTTTCAGTTTCGAATTAAGGGTGCAAACAGATTGTTCTCAGCAGGATTTTTGGGTTGTGATTTCAATTTCTTTGACGGCGGTTCGATTTGGTCACTTATTAATATTCGATATTAATCCGGTGAGATGCAAAGCATGAGCGGCCTATTCGTTCTCGCCAACACACATGCCAATAAACTTTTGGCTTACGAAGTTAGTGCCGGTGGCTAGGCAATATCCGTCTCTCCCTATATTAACTAGTCGAATTTCTCTAACCGTTTCAACATACGGATTCGCGGTTAGTGTACCTGCAGAAAATTCCATTCCAGAGCATGTATAATCAACCTTTCGTGCCAGCACTCACGAAAGCGTCTCCATACATTACCACCCACTATAGAGGTGGCACCCGAACGTTTAACATTGAACGGGCAATGTTCATATGTCACCAAAGCAACATATTGACAGTTTCATACGCTATTGAAATAGCGTATTGACTTTGTGCCGCCATCATATTTGCATATGATGCCGTGGTACGCTACAGCAATCGCCGTACCTTGCGCCCACCATCCTATTCTAGTTTCATACGCCATCACAGCGTATTGACTATGTGCCGCCACTATATTTTCATATAGTGCCGTGGTACGTTACAGCAATCGCCGTACCTTGCGCCCACCATTGCGTAAAGTAAATGACAGAATGAAATGTGCTGGAAGTCAGTATAATATACTATTTGCCACCTATCATATCGTGATCCCTTAACCCACATAGGCTTCATGTTCTAGGTAACATCCTTAGCGGTCCTAAGATAACCTTCCTTCGCAAAACGCGTCGGAAGCACGAGTTGGCAAGTTTTATTCCAAAAATATTTATTTAAGGTTTGTTGGTCTCTCCGGTGCGCTGTTTCGGCTCTGATGCCAGCTGTGGTGGACCACTCCGAAATTATTCCAAGTTAAGTACCTTGGGACCACTAATCACGTAGTCAGGCACTTAATCCGGAATAAGCTGGAGCGCCGTCGGATTAAACCCGATTAAACCACGTACTTTTCTCGATCGAAACAACAGCACGCCCACACGAAGGTGAGTTCCAGAGATTACAACATTCCACAAATTAAATTACACACAAAGGTAACATAGTTATTACAAACCGAGTTCAAATTTTAAATCAGAGTACAAAGTCTTTGCAGCGGAATTAAAAGTTCATAACAACTGAAATTTAGAAGTTCATTGCGGCGGAAGAAAACAATCTAACGACGATACAAAATAACTCCGTGCTGAAGCCTGCCACGAAGCTACTCTTCCCGATCCTCGCCAGAGGACGGAACCCATTCGATGTGCCAGCCAGGTGGAACCTGGGCAGGCCAAGACAAAGCATCCACATCCAAAGGTATACCTGTAAAATATTGCCACAAGCAAGGCTGAGTATACTAATACTCAGCAAGGCTTACCCGTCGGGTGAAATCTACATCACCGACGTCTAGACCATGAGAGGCTTTTGGCTGGTGGGTTTGTTTGCCAAAAAGCAACTAATAGTAGGTCCTTGCTTTCAAGTTTTAGCTTCACATTCCAGTAACTTTAACCATTCTAGATTAGCATCCTTTCTAAGCATACAAGTGGTGCAATACAAATTAATTCATAGAACAAGTTTATCAATCTCAAACTTTCACTTATTACTCAATGTAGCCAGGCGGTCAAGCAGTCTCATTAACCGCGAGAAGCGGACAGTTCGAACCGAATTTGTGCTACCTGGCCAGGGAAAACCCAACACACACGGATACTCTGCTTGCTATAAAAGGTGCAAGCATTTCCCAACCTTTCCCATCGATCCACAATTCGGAACCGGGTCCACTTCCTTAGGATAAAGGTTTACTGCTTCACTCACAGGATCACGCATATATCCACAAGTGTACGGCAGGGGAAAACAAAGTTTCCAAGGAGAGATGGCTATCGGCCCTAGCTGCTTCAATCTGGTACCGGGCTTACCGATCCCCATACATCGGCATGCATGTGGTACGTTCAAAAACTTGACACACTCAACCACACGTTTCGACCTTAAATCAATTATCATACACGGACGGGAGATCTACATCTATCATCCCGCCCGTCAATCCTTATGATTCCAACATAAGTAAAGACAAGCAATTCCTATGTCTCGCGAGTGACAGGAAATCACTCGACTTGTAACGGACCTATAGCAAAAGCACTATCGATCCCTTTCATACTAGTATTGCAAGTCATAGGTACTAGGAAAATTTGCAGCTACGGTATTCAATCAACTCCTAGAAACGTAAATGCACAAACATAAGGAATTCAAAGTGCATAATTTTGTAAAGTCAGGTTATGCTCCGGGGCTTGCCTTCTTGCTCGGACTGGGGGTTAGCCTCCGGGTTGGTCACTTCTACACCGGCACCGTGCTCCGGGACTCCTTCCTCGTCTGCGGGGATGAGGGTGTAGTCGCCGTCCGGGATAGCGCCGTCTACATGAGATGCATATTTTAAGGCGGCTGCCTATAGATGCTAAGATTAAGGCCCTTGAAGGCCATAATCACCTAGACATGCTTAGGCATTTCTATTTTCTTCACAAAAGCAGTGCAGGTGTGGAAAAAGTTTTATTTGAATTCGATGGTGATTGTGTACATATATAAAAGAATTATATTTATTTCTTCACAAAGTTGGGTGCTGTTCTGGAATTTCAGATTCTATCCATTTTATTTTAACTAATTAACCAAAAAGGTTTATTCTTTTATATAAATCAGTTTCCACCTAAATTCCTTCCTATTTTTGTTTCTCCATTTCTGTTCATCATTTTTAGCTATAAAATTTATGACAGCTACTGGAGTATAAGAGCTAAGCTCACTCCAAAATTTAGCTAATTTTGAGCTACACATAATTTATAAAAATTATATCAAGTCGCTGCCAGCAGAATTGAAATTAATTCATATAAAAATGAAAATTCATCCATTTCAGGAGATTTTCCTACCAAAGCTAGGCATAAGCATGAGGAGGGCTCTGGCCAAGTGATGGCTCAAAATAACCCTTGGGTAGTCCTCAATAATTTTCCATCCAAAACACATATTTAATTATTTACCATCCTAAACAGAGCAAAAATTAAGTTTCTCATTTTTCACAGGTGTGCTAACAAGTTTTTAGTCCTCTGGAGCAAAATGGTGATTTTTCACTGCCCAGATTATTTTTAATGATTTCTGCACTGCAAAAAGACAGAAAACATATTTTAATTCATAACAGGAGCTGTAGTTCATATTTTTAAGTCCCCTTTGGACACAAGCTGTCCAAAGACACTACAAACAACATATCCAAAGCTCAACCCTAGCGTAGCTCTGGATTTGAAATGGTGCACAACTTTAGGTTTTCATAGTTTGAATTTTAATTCACATACAGTTCGTCAAAAGTACAAACATGTCTAATAGAGATTGTAGTTTAGACTCTTACGAATCCAGAGAGTAGTTTTGTGCATTTTTCTGATTTTTGTACGATTTTTAATGGATTTTACAAGATTCGGGAAAAACAAATCTAGTTTTAGGAATCTATTTTCGCAGGGAACCCTAGAACTTTCAAAACTTCGCGAACGAGTCCCTGAACTTTTGCGCAGAGACCCCTAGACAAACGAAGACGATGAAGGAAGGCCCTCGGCTCTCGCCGGAGTTGCGCCGGCCAAACGGCGGCGAACTAGGCTCGGGGAAGTGGGGGAAAAGCTTCCTGGGCTCACCACGAGTCGTTTGAGAACGGTTTGGAGGCCGGGGGTGGTCGGAGTTTCGCCGGCGACGAGGTGGTGGCGGCGCGGCCGCCGCGGCTTCTACACCGGTGAGCTCAGGGTCGTTCGCCGAGGTTCGAGGGGTCCTAGAGCACCAGTGGAGCTCGAGGAAGCCAATGGCGTGCTCGGTTGACCTCGGGGACGGCTCGGAGTAGGGGCTCGACGTGCGGGTGCTCCGGTGGCCGAATATCGCGATTTGTGGGAATTCACGAATTCTCGCCGGAGAAGGGACAATAGCTTGGGGAAAATGGGGGAAAATGGAGCTGGAGTAGAGGGCTAGCTTTGTGCGGGACGAACTTGGGAATGGTGGAGTGTGGAGGGTGAATTTCTCGGAGAAGCTCGGCTCGGTTCGCGCGGCGCGAGGAAGAAGAAGACCGAGCGAGCGCGGGGAAGTGGAAATGGCCAAGTGAGCGAGTGAGAGGAGGGGTGTGAGTGCTTGGTGGAGTGATTGAGCACGCAAGGGAGGCACTGTGCGGCCTCGGGAGCGTGCGAGCGCGTGGGTGGCTGTCGCGGTCGCCATTGATGGCGCGGCGAGCTCGAACAGAGCGCACACGCGCGGTTGGGCGTCAAAGATCATCGCGTGATGAAGTGGAGATCCTCTGCAGAGGCTTTGGCGCGACGCGAATGGACTCTACCGCCTGCAGTGCGCTCGGCGCGGCGCGAGCGCGCGTGCGGCCATGGCGGCGCGCGACCGTATGATGGCGCTCCGCGGCGCGAGGCGAGGCGAGGCGACAGCGGCGAAGTGATGGCTCGGGAGTGGCCGGACAAGAGCTAGGCGACAAGCGCCAGCGTCCGCCGCAGCTTGGCCAGCTCAGCGCCGCCTGCGCCGCTCGCCGGCCACGTGGCGGCCGAGCTCCGGCCAGCGCAGCGCGCGCCAGGGGCACTGTAGCATGCCCGTGGAGCTCCGATTTCAAATTCAAATTTTCTCCAAAAATTCGAACTGAACTTCGAAACGGGTAAAATTAAAAGTTGGGGTCTGAGGTGTGGGACACAACTTTTCGAGCTTGGACCAGGCACTTCGACCAGGCGCTGCGGCGCTTCGAGCTTGAACCGCAAGCTCGAACTTGCCGAGCCTCGAATGGTCGGAAACGCCACTCGAGGGTGAGTGCCCCCCTCGAGCTTGGCTGTGAAGCCTCGAGCGTGCCGAAACGTCGCTCGAGGGTAAGTCCTCGAGCTTGGCTGCGGAGCCTCGAGGGTGACGGAACGTCGCTCGAGGGTAAGTGCCCCCTCGAGCTTGGCTGCGGAGCCTCGAGCGTGCCGGAACTACTGGCTAGGCTCGATCGTCACGGACATAGCTCGATCGGGACGGATTTTTACGGCTAAGCTCGATCGGGACGGACATCCGGGCTAAGCTCGATCGTGACGGACATCCCCGCTCGAGGGTCATCGAGCGGAACGAACGCCGTGGCGAGGTTGTCGCGAAGGGCTGTAGGTGTAGGTGATGACAACTACTTTGGTCCGAGATTTTTAAGTTCAGCTCCCAAGTCTTGAGATTTCAGTTGGGTGCCAAACAACCCTTGTTTTTGAATTATAATTGAATTTTTGACGAATTTTTGAATTTCAACCCAATTCCCTGTTGCATTGATTTTAATTGCACTTTTTAATTCTTTTGACATCAGAGATGTCACACAACCCATCCACCTCCCTGAGGTGCCCTGGACTGTCCTTGCGGTGCAGCCGGGGGAACCAAGCGGAATCTCAGCGGCTGCGCGCTCGAGGGTCCAGTGGGAGCTTTCCTCTTCTTCTCCGCCTTGTGCACCATGTTGGCGTCTTCCTGGGCAATGGCGAGGTTCACGAGATCGCCATATGTGGCAGCACGGGTGGTGGCCAGCTGAGCTTTCAACTTGGTGTTAAGGCCACGTCGGAACCTCACCAGCTTCTTCTCGTCAGAGTCGGCGTGATGACCCGCGTATGGGCACAGACCATTGAAGGCCTGGGCGTACTGAAGCATTGTGCGGGTACCCTGGGTCAGAGCCAGAAATTCGTTCAACTTCCGCTCTACCAGACCGGCCGGAATGTGATGAGCCTTGAATGCAGCCTTGAACTCATCCCACTCAACCACATGACCCTCCTGCTGCGGGGCCAGGTAGTTCTCCCACCAAAGGAGAGCTGGGCCGCAGAGCTGCTGCGCCGCGAACACGACCTTGCGGTTGGAAGTGCAAGGCGTCGCCAGGATGGTGAACTTGGACTCAATGGCTCGAATCCATGTATCGGCCTCCAAGGGCTCATCGGCTCGCGAGAATATCGGCGGGTGTGTAGCCAGAAAGTCCTCGTATCTGGCCACTTGAGGCTGAGGGGCCCGTTGACCTCCCTGCTGAAGCATCTGCTACTGCATCATTTGTTGTTGATGCTGCAGGTTCCGGAGAAGCTCCGTTTGCGTGGCATACAACTGCTGCCACGTCGGAGGTTGCTGCGGTGGAGGAGGTGGTGGCGGCTGTTGCTGCCCCTCTGGCCCCTACTGGTTAGCGTTGGAGCCACTAGCGTCATGACCACTGCGGGTGATTGCCATCTGCAGTAGGTACTTGTATTAGCCACATTTCATAAGCTTGCATAATGAATGACAAGATAGAACGTGACAATATATTGAAGTTTACTGCGCAGAATGACAAGTCAGCACGCAGTTCGGAAGAAAAATAATATCTCCCAACAGGAAGCAAGTCAAATGCTCCAATTCGGTCAGTAGCTCGAAAAATTTTACGCTCTACAACTTTCATGTTGGGCTCAGATTCAAATTCGGACTGGAACTAAGCCGAAAAATTCAATCTTTAGCTCTCTGCGTTTGCTGTTTTTCAGCAGACCGAGCTGTAGTGTTTTGGTTGCCATTTTTATTTCGCTTAACCAATGGGGTTGCAATTTGGTGATCATTTTGTTTGACAAATTCCAAACAACTTTGTAGTTCACATCACAGCCCAGATATGAATGGAAAACCCATCAATAATTAAAACAAGGTTAGCTGCAGAATGTTTTCAACACAGCTATTACAACTTCCATCAAGTTTTGACCACACAACCACATCATTAAATTACATTGCCACCAAAAGATAAAAGGGGGAGCTCAACTCCATCTAGCCTATTACAACATGAAGCCAAAATTCAGGCCTAGCGGAGGAGTAAACTTGCTACTACCACTTCTAGAAATCATCTAAGTTGTTAGCGGTAGCCTCGCTGCCCATAGGTGAAGGTGGAGCTGGAAGGGGCGGCATGTCATCCTCGGTGTCCATGTCGGAATCGGGGGCCTCTCCTTCTCCTTGCTCACCCTCTTGCTCAAGAAGGTGCTGAGCATCATGGGCGGCTAGCATAGCATTAGCGTGCTCTAAGGTACCGTGTACCTCCTCAAGCTCATCTCTAGTTTGGGCTAACTCATTTTGGGTGTTGTTGGCGCAATGTGGAGGTCATTCAATTGCCCCTCCAAGTCAGCAATCATGGCATCTCTGGTGGTCACCTCAATGGACAATGAGGTCCTCTCAACCCCTATGTCACGGGCACGGGCGGACATGTCCATAGCAATGTTGAGCATCTCGCTCTGCGACCGTCCTAGGAGTGCCTGCAAACGGTGATAGGCTCGGATCCACCTCATCATCAATGCGGCTGGAGCGACGGGGTTCTCCGCCATCCTCAAAGGGGAGCTAAGGTAGCGTCTCATCCAATGGGGATCATCCGGCTGAGTCGGTGGAAACAACCCCAGTAACTGGTGCTCTACCAACTCCTGGTTCTGAGCAACAAAAGAGCTAATGCCATTCAAGGCGGCTAGCTCACAGGTCGTCTCCATGTGGTGTCCATGTACTTCCACCGTCCAAGTGGGGGAGCTAGGACACGGTGGGCGGCGATATACCACCAAACGCACACGGGAACGGGTCACACCGCGGTCTCGGATGATGGTCCTCTCATATTGTGGCGGTGTAGGGTAGTCAAGCGCCTGCAAAACCGACCACAAAATGCTAGGGAAGCCTTCCCATCCCAAGCAATCTGAGAAGGACACGTCGTTGGGGTAGCTGGCCAAGTCAGCGTGTGCGTCCATTCTGAACCAAAAGAAAAAGGGCAAGGGTGAGAACCGGTTAGCGCCAAAGAAAACAAAAACAGATTCTGGACAGTGTAGTAAAAATTGCAAAAGTCAAAACCTACAGGCTCAAAAATTCGCAAATTTGGCCAGGACATTGTTTAAGTAATTCCTAACAAGTTTCATGTTGGAAGTTTGAGCAGAAGCTGTCGTTAAGATGGTGTGAAAATTCGATTTTTATCTCACTGTTCCCAGAAATTTCCAGCAGACAGGGGGTTACCATTTTAGGCATAACTCCAGTTTTACTGAACTATTTTCGTTGAAATTTCTACAGCATATACTTCGTAATATTTATGACAACTTTCATGTTGAACACTTTTTCATTTGACAACGTTTTCAGTTTCGAAACATTGGTGCAATCAGACTGGTCTCTGCAGGATTTTTGGGGTGGTGATTTGAATTTTGACGGCGGTTCGATTTGGCCACGTGTTAAGGTTCAATATTATTTCAATGAAATGCAATGCATGAGCGGCCTATTCGTTCTCACCAACACACATGCCAATAAACTTTTGGCCTACGAAGTTAGTGCCGGTGGCTAGGCAACATCCGTCTCTCCCTATATTATCTAGCCGAACTTTTCTAACCGTTTCAACATACGGATTCGCGGTTAGTGTACCTGGAGAAAATTCCATTTCAGAGCATGTATAATCAACCTTTCGTGCCAGCACTCACGAAAGCGTCTCCATTCATTACCACCCGCTATAGAGGTGGCACCCGAACGTTTAACATTGAACGGGCAATGTTCATATGTTACCAAGGCAACATATTGACAGTTTCATACGCTCATGAGATAGCGTATTGACTTTGTGCCGCCATCATATTTGCATATGATGCCGTGGTACGCTACAGCAATCGCCGTACCTTGCGCCCACCATGCTATTCTAGTTTCATACTCCGTCACAGCGTATTGACTATGTGCCGCCACTATATTTTCATATAGTGCCGTGGTACGTTACAGCAATCGCCGTATCTTGCGCCCACCATTGCGTAAAGTAAATGACAGAATGAAATGTGCTGGAAGTCAGTATAATATACTATTTGCCACCTATCATATCGTGATCCCTTAACCCACATAGGCTTCACGCTCTAGGTAACATCCTTAACGGTCCTAATAACAAACGTCCATCGCAAAGCGCGGCGGAAGTACGAGTTGACAATTTTTATTCAAAAACGCTTGTTTAAGGTTTGTTGCTCTCTCCGGTGCGCTGTTTCGGCTCTGATGCCAGCTGTGGCGGACCACTCCGAAATTATTCCAAGTTAAGTACCCCGGGACCACTAATCGAGTAGTCAGGCACTTAATCCGGAATAAGCTAGAGCGCCGTCGGATTAAACCCGATTAAACCACATTCTTTCCTGATCGAAACAACAGCACGCCCACACGAAGGTGAGTTCCAGAGATTACAACATTCCACAAATTTAACATACACAAATAGAATCTCAAAGTTATTACAAACCAAGTTCGAATTGAAATCAGAGTATCAAGTCTTGCAGCGGAAATAAAAGTTCATTGCAGCGGAATAAAAACTAACGACGATACTGGTAACACCATGATGAAGCCTGCCACGGTGCTACTCCTCCCGATCCTCCGCAGAGGACGGAAGCCACTCGATGTGCCATCCAGGGGGAACCTGGGTAGGCCAAGTCAAAGCATCGACTGCCACGTCCAACATGGTACCTGTAAATCAATGCCACAAGCAAGGCTGAGTATACGAATACTCAGCAAGGCTTACCCGTCGGGTGAAAACTACATCACCGACATCTAGACATGAGAGGCTTTTGGCTAGTGGGTTTGTTTGCCAAAAAGCAACTAAGAGTAGGTCCTTGCTTTCATGTTTTAGCATCATATTCTATTAGATTTAACCATTCTAGATTTGCATCCTCTCTAAGCATACAAGTGGTGCAATACAATTTATTTCATAGAACAAGTTCATCAATCTCAAAGTTCCACTTGTTACTCAATGTAGCAAGGCGGTCAAGCAGTCTCATTAACCGCGAGAAGCGGACAGTTCGAACCGAATTTTGCTACCTGGCCAGGGGAAACCCAACACACACGGATAGCGCTTGCTATAAAAGGTACAAGCACTTCCCAACCTTTCCCATCGATCCACAATTCGGAACCGGGTCCATTTCCTTAGGATAAAGGTTTACTGCTTCACTCACAGTCTCACGCATATATCCACAAGTGTACGGCAGGGGAAAACAAAGTTTCCAAGGAGAGATGGCTATCGGCCCTAGCTGCTTCAATCTGGTACCGGGCTTACCGACTCCCATATATCGGCATGCATGTGGTACGTTCAAAAACTTGACACACTCAACCACACGTTTCGACCTTAATTCAATTATCATACACGGACGGGAGATTCTACATCTATCATCCCGCCCGTCAATCCTTATGATTCCAACATAAGTAAAGACAAGCAATTCCTATGTCTCGCGAGTGACAGGAAATCACTCGACTTGTAACGGACCTAAAGCAATGCTTTATCGATCCTTTCATACTAGTGTTGCAAGTCATAGGTACTAGGAAATGTGCAGCTAAGGTATTCAATCAACTCCTTGAAACGTAAATGCACAAGCATAGGGAATTCATAGATGCGTAATTTTAAAAGTTAGGTCATGCTCCGGGGTTTGCCTTCTTGCTCTGGCTGGGGGTTAGCCTCCGGGTGGGTCGATCCTTCGCCGGCACCTTCCTCCGGGATTCCTTCCTCGTCAGCGGGGATGAGGTGGTAGTTGCCGTCCAGAATAGCGCCTTCTACACGAGATGCATAACTTAAGGTGGCTGCCTATTGATTCTATGATTAAGGCCTTGAAGGCCATATTCACCTAGACTTGCTTAAGTACTACAATTTTCTTCACAAAAACAGAGTAGAGGTGTGGAAAATTTTTATTTGACTTCGATGGTGATTGTGTACATATATAAAAGAATTCTATTTATTATTTGCAAATTAGGGTTCTGTTCTGAAATTTTAGATTCTCCTTATTTTATTCCAACTAATTAACAAAAAGGTTTATTCTTTTATATAAACCAATTTCCACCTAGATTCCTTCTCATTTTTGTTTCTCATTTTCTGTTCATTTTTATCTATAAACTTTATCCAAACTTAATTTTTGCTCTGTTTAGACTAGCAAATAAATAAATATGTGTTTTCGGATAGAAATTTATTGAGGACTGTCCAAGGGTTATTTTGAGCCACCCCTTGGCCAGAGCCCTCCTTGCACACATGACTAGCTCTGGTAGGAAAATTTCCTGATTTGGATGTATTTTCAATTTTATATGAATTTATTTCATTTCTGCAGGCAGCAGTTTGAACTATTTTTAATAAATTTTGTGTAGCTCAGATTTAGCTAAATTTTGGAGTGAGCCTAGCTCTTATACTCCAGTAGCTGTCATAAAGTTTATAGATAAAAAGGATAAACAGAAACTGAGAAACAAAAATGAAAAGGAATTAATGTGGAAATTGAATTATATAAAAGAATGAACCTTTTTGATAATTAGTTAGAATAAAATAAGGAAAGTCTAAAATTCCAAGAACAGCACCCAAACTTCAAATAATAAATGGAAATTCTTTTATATATGTACACAATCACCATCAAAGATGAATAAAACTTTTCCACACCCCCTACTCTATTTTTGTGAAGGAAAGAGTAGTACTTAAGCATGTCTAGGTGAATATGGCCTTCAAGACCTTAGTTTTGGAATCAATAGGCAGCCACAATAAGTTATGCATCTCATGTAGAAGGCGCTATTCCGGACGGCACCTACCATCTCATCCCCACCGACGAGGAAGGAATCCCGGAGGGAGGTGCCGGCGAAGGATCGATCAACCCGGAGGCTAACACCCAGCTAGCGCAAGAAGGCAAGCCCCGGAGCATAACCTAACCTTTAAAGTTTATGCATCTATGATTTCCCTATGCTTGTGCATTTACGTTTCAAGGAGTTGATTGAATACCTTAGCTGCACATTTCTAGTACCTATGACTTGCAACACTAGTATGAAAGGATCGATAGGGCATTGCTTTAGGTCCGTTACAAGTCGAGTGATTTCCTGTCACTCGCGAGACATAGGAATAGCTTGTCTTTACTTATGTTGGAATCATAAGGATTGACGGGCGGGATGATAGATGTAGATCTCCCGTCCGTGTATGATAATTGATTTAAGGTCGAAACGTGTGGTTGAGTGTGTCAAGTTTTTGAACGTACCACATGCATGCCGATATATGGGAATCGGTAAGCCCGGTACCAAATTGAAGCAGCTAGGGCCGATAGCCATCTCTGCTTGGAAACTTTGTTTTCCCCTGCCGTACACTTGTGGATATATGCGTGAGACTGTGAGTGAAGCAGTAAACCTCTATCCTAAGGAAGGTGGATTCGGATCCGAATTGTGGATCGATGGGAAAGGTTGGGAAGTGCTTGTACCTTTTATAGCAAGCATTATCCGTGTGTGTTGGGTTTCCTCTGGCCAGGTAGCAAAATTCAGTTCGAACTGTCCGCTTCTCGCGGTTATGAGACTGCTTGACCGCCTTGCTGCATTGAGTAACAAGTGGAACTATGAGATTGAAGAATTTGTTGTATGAATTAAATTGTACTGCACCACTTGTATGCTTAGAGAGGATGCTAATCTAGAATGGTTAAATCTACTAGAAAATGATGCTAAAACATGAAAGCAAGGACCTACTCTTAGTTGCTTTTTGGCAAACAAACCCACCAGCCAAAAGCCTCTCATGTCTAGATGTCGGTGATGTAGTTTTCACCCGACGGGTAAGCCTTGCTGAGTATTAGTATACTCAGCCTTGCTTGTGGCATTTATTTACAGGTACAATGTTGGATGTGGCAGTCGATGCCATGACTTGGCCTACCCAGGTTCCCCCTGGATGGCACATCGAGTGGGTTCCGTCCTCTGCCGAGGAACGGGAGGAGTAGCACCGTGGCAGGCTTCAGCATGGTGTTACCTGTATCGTCGTTAGTTTTTATTCCGCTGCAATGAACTGTTTATTTCCGCTGCAATGAATTTGATACTCTGATTTAAATTTCGAACTTGGTTTGTAATAACTTTGAGATACCCCTTCATGTATGTTAAAGTTGTGGAATGTTGTAATCTCTGGAACTCACCTTCGTGTGGGCGTGCTGTTGTTTCGATCGAGAAAAGTACGTGGTTAAATCGGGTTTAATCCGACGGCGCTCTAGCTTATTCCGGATTAAGTGCCTGACTACTTGATTAGTGGTCCCGGGGTACTTAACTTGGAATAATTTCGGAGTTGTCCGCCACAGCTGGCATCAGAGCCGAAACAGCGCACCGGAGAGAGCAACAAACCTTAAAATAAACATTTTGAAATAAAACTTGCCAACTCGTACTTCCGCCGCGCCTCGCGATGGAAGGTTATTCTTAGGACCGCTAAGGATGTTACCTAGAGCGTGAAGCCTATGTGGGTTAAGGGATCACGATATGATAGGTGGCAAGTAATATATTATACTGACTCCCAGCACATTTCATCCTGTCATTTATTTTATGCAATGGTGGGCGCAAGGTACGGCGATTGCTGTAACGTACCACGGCACTATATGAAAATATAGTGGCGGCACATAGTCAATACGCTGTGATGGCGTATGAAACTAGAATAGCATGGTGGGCGCAAGGTACGGCGATTGCTGTAGCGTACCACGGCATCATATGCAAATATGATGGCGGCACAAAGTCAATACGCTATCTCATGAGCGTATGAAACTGTCAATATGTTGCCTTGGTGACATATGAACATTGCCCGTTCAATGTTAAACGTTCGGGTGCCACCTCTATAGTGGGTCGTAATGAATGGAGACGCTTTCGTGAGTGCTGGCACGAAAGGTTGATTATATATGCTCTGGAATGGAATTTTCTGCAGGTACACTAACCGCGATTCCGTATGGTTGAACGGTTAGAAAAGTTCGGCTAGATAATATAGGGAGAGACGGATATTGCCTAGCCACCGGCACTAACTTCGTAGGCCAAAAGTTTATTGGCATGTATGTTGGTGAGGACGAATAGGCCGTTCATGCATTGCATTCACCGAAATGACATTGAACCTTAACACGTGACCAATCAAACCGCCGTCAAATTGTAAATCACAACCCGAAGCTCTGTCAAACCAGTCTGTTTGCAATTTTAATTCAAAATTAAAAACGTTGTCAAATGAAAAGGTGTTCAACATGAAAGTTGTCATAAATATTATGAAGTCTATGCTGTAGAAATTTAAACGAAAATGGTTCAGTAGAACTGGAGATATGCTTAAAATGGTAACCCCCTGTCTGCTGGAAATTTCTGGGAACAGTGAGATAAAAATTGAATTTTTACACCATCGTAATGACAGTTTCTGCTCAAACCTCCAACATGAAACTTGTTTGGAATTATTTAAAAAATGTCCTGACCAAATCGGAGAATTTTTGAGCTTGTAGATTTTGAGTTTTATAATTTTTACTACATTGTCCAGAATCTGTTTTGTTTTCTTTGGCGCTAACCGGTTCTCACCCTTACCCTTTTCTTTTTGGTTCAGAATGGACGCTCACGCTGACTTGGCCAGCTACCCCAACGATGTGTCCTTTTCAGATTGCCTGGGATGGGAAGGTTTCCCTAGCATTCTGTGGTCAGTTTTGCAGGCGCTCGACTACCCTACCCCGCCACAATATGAGAGGACCCTCATATGAGACCGTGGTGTGACCCGTTCCCATGATGCTCAGCACCTTCTCGAGCAAGAAGGAGAGCATGGAGAAGGAGAGGCCCCCGACTCCGACATGGATACCGAGGATGATATGCCGCCCCTTCCAGCTCCACCTTCACCTATGGGCAGCGAGGCTACCGCTAACAATTTAGATGACTTCTAGAAGTGGTAGTAGCGAGATTGCTCCTTCGCTTAGCCTAAATTTTGGCTTCATGTTGTAATAGGCTAGATGGAGTTGAGCTCCCCCTTTAATCTTTTGGAGACAATGTAATTTAATGGTGTGGTTGTGTGATCCAAAAACTTGTTGAAGGTTGTAATGGCTGTGTGGAAAACATTCTGCAGCTAACCTTGTTTTAATTATTGATGGGTTTTCCATTCACTTCTGGGCTGTGATGTGAACTATAAAGTTGTTTGGAATTTGTCAAACAAAATGTTCACCAAATTTCAACCTCACTGGTTAAGCGAAATAAAAATGGCAACCTAAACACTACAGCTCGGCCTGCTGTAAAACAGCAAACGCAGAGAGCTAAAGATTGAATTTTTCGGCTTAGTTCCAGCCCGAATTTGATTCTGAGCCCAACATGAAAGTTGTAGAGCGTGAAATTTTCGAGCTACTGACCGAATTGGAGCATTTGACTTGCTTCCTGTTGGGAGATATGATTTTTCTTCCGAACTGCTTGTTGACATGTCATTCCTACGCAGTAAACTTCAATATATTGTCACGTTCTATCTTGTTATCATTATGCAAGCTTATGAAATGTGGCTAATACAAGTACCTACTGCAGATGGAAATCACCCGCAGCGGTCATGACGCTAGTGGCTCCAATGCTAACCAGCAAGGGCCAGAGGGGCAGCAACAGCCGCCACCACCTCCGCCACCGCAGCAACCTCCGACGTGGCAGCAGTTGTATGCCACGCAAACGGAAATCCTACGGAACCTGCAGCATCAGCAACAAATGATGCAGCAGCAGATGCTACAGCAGGGAGGTCAACGGGCCCCTCAGCCTCAAGTGGTCCGATATGAGGATTTTCTGGCTACACACCCGCCGATATTCTCAAGAGCCGATGAGCCCCTGGAGGCCGATACGTAGATTCGAGCCATCGAGTCCAAGTTCACCATCTTGGCCACGCCTTGCACTTCCAACCGCAAGGTAGTGTTCGCGGCGCAGCAGCTCCGCGGCCCAGCTCTCCTATGGTGGGAGAACTACCTGGCCCTGCAGCAAGAGGGTCATGTGGTTGAATGGGATGAGTTCAAGACTGCGTTCAAGGCTCATCATATTCCTGCCGGCTTGGTAGAGCGGAAGTTGAATGAATTTCTGGCTCTGACCCAGGGTACCCGCACGGTGCTCCAATACGCCCAGGCCTTCAATGGTCTATGCCCGTACGCGGGTCATCACGCCGACTCTGACGAGAAGAAGTTGGAGAGGTTCCGACGTGGCCTCAATACTAAGTTGAAAGCTCAATTGTCCACCACCCGTGCTGCCACATATGGCGATCTTGTGAACCTCGCCATCGCTCAAGAAGACGCTAATGTGGTGCACAAGGCAGAAAAGAAGAGAAAAGCTCCCGCTAGACCCTCGAGCGCGCAGCCGCAGAGATTCCGCTTGGTTCCTCCAGCTGCACCGCAAGGACAGCCCAGGGCACCTCAGGGAGGTGGATGGGTTGCTAGGCCACCACAGCCTAATGCGCCCCGTTTCCCTCCACCGCCGCAGCAGCAACCAGCGCCAAGGCAGAACGCACAACAGCCAGCTCGCCCTGGAGCCGGCTATCAGTGTTTCAAGTGCGGCAGCAACAGTCACTTTATCAAGGACTGCCCACAGAACAAGCAGCAGAACCAGCGCCCGGGAAATCAGCAGAACAAGGGCAAACAGCAGCAGCGTGTGCAGGTCCGACAAGGACGGCTTAACTACACCACCTTGGCCGACCTACCCGAGGGAGCCCCAGACATGACTGGTACCTTTCCTATCCACACTCAACCTGCTGTGATACTGTTTGATTCCGGGGCAACACATAGTTTTATAAGCACAAGATTTCATGCAAAATGTGGGTTAAAATCTTACCATACCGAATCATCATATGTGATATCAACTGCGGGAGGTAAAATAGCATCCAACCAAGTCTCCCGAAGAGTTCCAATCAGGCTGGGAAGTAAAATATTTCCTACTGATTTAATTCTGCTTGGTATGGAAGGCATTGACATTGTGTTGGGAGCCAATTGGATGACTCAACATAAGGTTGTGCTAGATGTTGCGGATCGAGTTGTTGAAATAAACTCGCCTACGCATGGCCCTAGTGTGCTATATCTACCACAACAGACTTGCGTCAATGCGTGTGCTTATGCAATGGTAGAAACCCAACTAAAGGACATTCCGGTGGTATGTGAGTATGCCGATGTTTTTCCGGATGACTTACCTGGGATGCCGCCAGATAGAGACATTGAATTTGTGATTGAACTCCAACCTGGCACAGCACCTATATCAAAGAGACCATATAGAATGCCACCCAATGAATTGGCTGAATTAAAAATTCAACTCCAAGAACTGCTGGACAAGGGTTTCATTCGTCCAAGTGTGTCACCTTGGGGATGTCCCGTTATCTTTGTGAAGAAGAAGGACCATTCTTTGAGGTTGTGTATCGATTACCGGCCTCTCAATGCGGTGACTATTAAAAACAAGTACCCACTCCCCCGTATTGACATCCTGTTTGACCAACTAGCTGGCGCCAGAGTGTTCTCCAAGATTGACCTTCGCTCTGGCTATCACCAAATCAAAATCCGACCTTGTGACATTCCAAAGACCGCCTTTTCCACTCGTTACGGGCTTTATGAGTTCTTGGTCATGTCTTTTGGACTCACCAATGCCCCAGCCTATTTTATGTACCTCATGAATTCGGTTTTCATGTCAGAACTAGATAAGTTTGTGGTGGTTTTCATTGATGACATTCTTATATATTCCAAGAATGAAGAAGAGCATGCCGAGCACCTTCGCATTGTTCTTCAAAGATTGAGAGACCATCAGCTCTACGCCAAGTTCTCCAAGTGTGAATTCTGGCTGGAGAGTGAAATTTTTAGGTCACACGGTTTCCAAGGATGGTATATCTGTGGATCCAACCAATGTGCAAGAGGTGCTGGATTGGCAACCACCTACCTCTGTGCATGAGATTCGGAGTTTTTTGGGTTTAGCCGGTTATTATCGCCGTTTTATTCCGGACTTCTCTCGGATTGCGAAACCCATGACCGAACTCTTAAAGAAGGGAGTCAAATTTGAGTGGAATGACAAATGTGATGAAGCTTTCCACACTTTGAGAAAACATTTAACTTCAGCCCCAGTTTTAGCTCAACCCGATTGCACCAAGCCCTATGACGTCTATTGCGATGCTTCAGGCACCGGACTTGGTTGCGTCCTCATGCAAGAGAACCGAGTCATTGCTTATGCTTCTCGAGCCCTTAGGCCTCAAGAGCAAAACTACCCCACGCATGATCTTGAGTTAGCAGCGGTTATTCATGCTCTCAAGATGTGGAGACACTATCTGATGGGTGTTCCATGCAACATATACACCGACCACAAGAGCCTCAAATATGTCTTTACTCAAGCACATTTGAATATGAGGCAACGAAGATGGTTGGAGTTAGCAAAGGACTATGACCTTAGTGTGCATTATCACCCCGGCAAGGCAAATGTGGTTGCGGATGCACTAAGCCGCAAGGCTCATTGTCATTGTCTTTCCGTGGAGTCCTACGCTGACACCTTGTGCCATGAAATGGCAAAGCTCAACTTAGAGATTGTTCCACATGGGTACTTCAATCATATTTCAGTCGAACCAACCTTGCATGATCAGATTGTTGAAGCCCAATTAAATGACGCAAAGATTAAAATCCTTAAAAGGAAATTGTCAAAAGAGAAGGTGAAGGAAAAATACAAGTGTTTCCGGTTAGATGGACAGGGAGTGATGTGGTTTGGACATCGCATTGCGGTGCCCAAAAACACGGAACTCCGAAGGAAGATTATGGATGAGGCCCATCTCTCTAAATTTTCCATCCATCCCGGTAGCACCAAAATGTACAAAGATTTGAAACAAAACTTTTGGTGGACTCGAATGAAGCGAGAAATTGCCACGTATGTGTCGGAATGTGACACGTGTCAGTGGGTTAAGGCTAGCCACTTGAAGGTAGCAGGCACGCTTCAACCTCTACCTATTCCCTCATGGAAGTGGGAAGATATAAGCATGGACTTCATTGTTGGACTTCCCAGAACCCCTCAGGGGCATGACTCCATTTGGGTAATTGTGGACCGCCTTACCAAGACCGCACATTTTGTTCCGGTCAATATCATTTATACCGCTAAGATGTACGCTGAGATTTATTTGGAACGGATCGTTTGTCTACATGGGGTACCCAAGACGATAATTTCAGATCGTGGTACTCAATTCGTAGCCCGCTTTTGGGAACAATTGCAACTGTCCCTAGGCACAAAACTGATCCGTAGTTCAGCATATCACCCTCAAACCGATGGGCAGACGGAAAGGGTAAATCAAATACTTGAGGATATGCTTTGAGCTTGTGTTATCCATTATCGGAAGAATTGGGAGTAATGTTTATCTCTGGCTGAATTCTCCTATAACAACAGCTACCAGGCGAGTCTTAAAATGGCACCTTTCGAAGCCTTATATGGTAGGAGATGTCGGACCCCGTTGTGTTGGTCCCAGGCAGGCGAGAGGTATACCTACGGCCCTGACCTTGTAAAAGAAGCGGAAGAAAAGGTTAGGATCATCCGCGAAAATTTGAGAACCGCCCAGTCACGGCAAAGGAGTTACTCTGATCAACGGCGGAAGCCACTTCAATTCGAAGTTGGTGACCACGTGTATCTCAAGGTCTCCCCGACCAAGGGTGTGCAAAGATTTGGGTTAAAAGGAAAGCTTGCACCTCGCTACATCGGCCCATATGAAATTACTCAACAATGTGGACCGGTAGCATACCGTGTGCAGCTTCCCGAGAAGCTCACAGCCGTGCACGACGTGTTCCACGTCTCCCAACTCAAGAGGTGTTTACGTGTTCCGACCGAGGTTGTTGAACCAGAAGAACTCTCGGTTGAACCGGATCTCTCTTATGATGAGCATCCCGTTAAAATCCTCGATGAGAAAGAGAGACAAACACGAAGGAAAGGAGTTAAAATGTACAAAATTCAGTGGAGTCATCACTCTGAAGATGAAGCCACGTGGGAAACCGAGGACTATCTTAAGAAGAATTACCCCGACATTCTTTCGTAAGCCGAAGGTACTTTTCCCAC
Organism: Digitaria exilis; assembly: GCA_015342445.1. Lineage (NCBI taxonomy): Eukaryota > Viridiplantae > Streptophyta > Magnoliopsida > Poales > Poaceae > Digitaria > Digitaria exilis. Next base: position 61,948 of record JACEFO010002774.1, read on the forward strand.
CTTATTCCTAAGTTAATCGAATCTCGGGACGAGATTCCTTTTAAGGGGGGTAGGCTGTGACATCTCTGATGTCAAAGTTTTAAAAGTACATTTGAAATGAGTGCAAAAAGGGAATTATGGGTTGGAATTCAAAAATCCATCAAAAATTCAAATGGAAATTCAAAAACAAAGGATGTTTGACACCCAACTGAAATCTCAAAAATTTCATACTAAACTTGAAAATCTCCAAAAATAAAGGTTGTTAGTCGTCACAAATAAGGCCTAATCACTGTTTGAAACTTTTGAAAATTTTGCAGTTTAGCCCCTCAAAAACTCGAAAAACCGATATGAACACCTTTTCGAATTTGGGTTGTTTGAGCTTGAAAAATTTGAAATTTCAGGTTCACCCCAGAAAGAAAGTTGTGTCCCACCTCTCAAACTCCAACTTTTATTTTCACACTTTTTCATGTTCAGTTCAAATTTTTGGAGAAAATTCAAAAGGGGCAAAGGAGCTCCACGGGCGCCCAACAGTGGCCCTGGCGCGCCACTGCTCCGGCCGGGAGTCGGCCGCCACGTGGCCGGCGAGCGGCGGAGGGCGCGCCGAGCTGGCCGAGCCGCGGCGTCGGGTGGCGCTTGTCGCCTTGCGCTTGTCCGACTTCTTCCCGAGCCATCACGTCGCCAGCGACGTCGCGTTTTGCCTCGCGCCGCGGAGCGCCATCATGGCGAGCTCGCTCGGCCACTGGCCGCAGCCGCGCGCGCCGCGCAGCGCCGTCCCGCGGACCGTGATTCTCCTCCCGCTGCGCTCCAAGAAGCTCTGTAGAGGATCCCCTAGCGCCACGCCACGATCTCCTTCGCCCAACCCGCGCTTGCGCCGCTGCCCGAGCCGTCAGCGCCATCAATGGCGACCTCGACAGCCCAAACGCGCATGCGCACGCTCCTGAGGCACCTCGGTGCTCGCTAGCGCACCCAAACCCTTCACTGAGCACCCTCATTCCTTCCCCCAGCCAGTGCCCAGCTCTTCTGCCTCTCACCGCGTTCGCTTCCATCGTCTTCCACCTCGGGACGCCTTGAGCCGAGCTCGAGCTTCCCCGCCGCGAACTCGAATCGACCGCGAATCCCTCCACCCTTTTCCAATCCCCCGCTCGTGAAGCTCGCTCACACACCCCGCTAGCCGCTCGAGCACTCCCCAGCTCGAATCGAGCCTCACTCGCCGCGAATCGAGACTTTTCCCCACCGCTCGGCCATTAACCCCGCGAACAGCACCTCCACGTCGAGCCCCATACCCCGGCCATCCCCGTCGCAGACAAACCCCACGACGAGCTCCACCATCGTCCAGTGAAGCTCACACGCCCTTCCGCGCATCGTCTCGACCGCCGCAGGCCGCCAGCGACGTCGCCGGAGCCAACCGCGCCGCCGCTCAACGTCGACGAGCCGCGCCGCTTCACCTCTGACCGCGAGACCTACCTCAACCGACTCGCGGTGAGCTCCTCTCCATTTCCCCAACTTTCCCCGAGCCAACTCGCCGTCGTTTCGCCGGCGTAGCAACGCCGACGAGCCCTGGACCTGTCTGCGTTCCCCTTTTTAGTTCTAGGGTCCTCTGCGCAAAAATCAGGGACTTGTTTGATAGGTTTTAAAAGTTCTAGGGTCTCCAGCGTAAAAAGATTCTTAAACCTAGATCTATTTTTCCCAAATCTTGTAAAATCCACTAAAAATCGTACAAAAATCAGAAAAATGCACAAAAATACTCGCTGGACTCGTGAGATTGTAAACTCCAATCTCATTTAGCATGTATATACTTTTGATGAACCAGTTTTGAATTAAAATTCAAACTGTAAAATTAGAAACTTATGCACCATTTCAAATCCAGAGCTCCGCTAGGGCTGAGCTTTGGATATGTTGTTTGTAGTGACTTTGGACACCTTGCGTCCAAAGGGGACCTAAAAATATGGACTGTAGCATCGGTTATGCATTAAAATGTGTTTCCTGTCTTTTTGTAGTCCAGAAATTGTTAAAAATAATCCATGCAGTTAAAAATCACCATTTTTCTCCAGAGGCCTAAAAACTTGTTGACGCATCTGTTAAAAATGCAAAAATTAATTTTTGCTCTGTTTAGACTAGCAAATAAATAAATATGTGTTTTCGGATAGAAATTTATTGAGGACTGTCCAAGGGTTATTTTGAGCCACCCCTTGGCCAGAGCCCTCCTTGCACACATGACTAGCTCTGGTAGGAAAATTTCCTGATTTGGATGTATTTTCAATTTTATATGAATTTATTTCATTTCTGCAGGCAGCAGTTTGAACTATTTTTAATAAATTTTGTGTAGCTCAGATTTAGCTAAATTTTGGAGTGAGCCTAGCTCTTATACTCCAGTAGCTGTCATGAAGTTTATAGATAAAAAGGATAAACAGAAACTGAGAAACAAAAATGAAAAGGAATTAATGTGGAAATTGAATTATATAAAAGAATGAACCTTTTTGATAATTAGTTAGAATAAAATAAGGAAAGTCTAAAATTCCAAGAACAGCGCCCAAACTTCAAATAATAAATGGAAATTCTTTTATATATGTACACAATCACCATCAAAGATGAATAAAAATTTTCCACACCCCCTACTCTATTTTTGTGAAGGAAAGAGTAGTACTTAAGCATGTCTAGGTGAATATGGCCTTCAAGACCTTAGTTTTGGAATCAATAGGCAGCCACAATAAGTTATGCATCTCATGTAGAAGGCGCTATTCCGGACGGCACCTACCATCTCATCCCCGCCGACGAGGAAGGAATCCCGGAGGGAGGTGCCGGCGAAGGATCGATCAACCCGGAGGCTAACACCCAGCTAGCGCAAGAAGGCAAGCCCCGGAGCATAACCTAACCTTTAAAGTTTATGCATCTATGATTTCCCTATGCTTGTGCATTTACGTTTCAAGGAGTTGATTGAATACCTTAGCTGCACATTTCTAGTACCTATGACTTGCAACACTAGTATGAAAGGATCGATAGGGCATTGCTTTAGGTCCGTTACAAGTCGAGTGATTTCCTGTCACTCGCGAGACATAGGAATAGCTTGTCTTTACTTATGTTGGAATCATAAGGATTGACGGGCGGGATGATAGATGTAGATCTCCCGTCCGTGTATGATAATTGATTTAAGGTCGAAACGTGTGGTTGAGTGTGTCAAGTTTTTGAACATACCACATGCATGCCGATATATGGGAATCGGTAAGCCCGGTACCAGATGGAAGCAGCTAGGGCCGATAGCCATCTCTCCTTGGAAACTTTGTTTTCCCCTGCCGTACACTTGTGGATATATGCGTGAGACTGTGAGTGAAGCAGTAAACCTCTATCCTAAGGAAGGTGGATTCGGATCCGAATTGTGGATCGATGGGAAAGGTTGGGAAGTGCTTGTACCTTTTATAGCAAGCATTATCCGTGTGTGTTGGGTTTCCCCTGGCCAGGTAGCAAAATTCGGTTCGAACTGTCCGCTTCTCGCGGTTAATGAGACTGCTTGACCGCCTTGCTGCATTGAGTAACAAGTGGAACTATGAGATTGAAGAATTTGTTGTATGAATTAAATTGTACTGCACCACTTGTATGCTTAGAGAGGATGCTAATCTAGAATGGTTAAATCTACTAGAAAATGATGCTAAAACATGAAAGCAAGGACCTACTCTTAGTTGCTTTTTGGCAAACAAACCCACCAGCCAAAAGCCTCTCATGTCTAGATGTCGGTGATGTAGTTTTCACCCGACGGGTAAGCCTTGCTGAGTATTAGCATACTCAGCCTTGCTTGTGGCATTTATTTACAGGTACAATGTTGGATGTGGCAGTCGATGCCATGACTTGGCCTACCCAGGTTCCCCCTGGATGGCACATCGAGTGGGTTCCGTCCTCTGCCGAGGAACGGGAGGAGTAGCACCGTGGCAGGCTTCAGCATGGTGTTACCTGTATCGTCGTTAGTTTTTATTCCGCTGCAATGAACTGTTTATTTCCGCTGCAATGAATTTGATACTCTGATTTAAATTTCGAACTTGGTTTGTAATAACTTTGAGATACCCCTTCATGTATGTTAAAGTTGTGGAATGTTGTAATCTCTGGAACTCACCTTCGTGTGGGCGTGCTGTTGTTTCGATCGAGAAAAGTACGTGGTTAAATCGGGTTTAATCCGATGGCGCTCCAGCTTATTCCGGATTAAGTGCCTGAGTACTTGATTAGTGGTCCCGGGGTACTTAACTTGGAATAATTTTGGAGTGGTCCGCCACAGCCCCGGGAGACGTAACGGTGCGAGTGCGAATTAACCGCACTGCGGTAATTGAGGAGCTAGGGCGCCGTAGTCGAGCGGTCGTGTCACCCGGGCCACGTCCGCATGCTCTGCCTGAAAAGGTGAGTCCACTCCCACCACGTCGGCCGTAGTTCCCACGCCCGTCATCATGACACCGCGCGAAGCAGGACGCGTGGAGGAAGCATTCAAGGCTCCCATCTCGAGGAGGCGGTCGCCATTTCAAAATTTTACTAATCAGGGGCTTGAGACCTGCCCCCTCGGGATTCGACAGGCACCCCAGATTGACCGAGTCAGGGGCGGTTGAAGGTACGCACGAGCCATACCCTCGAACCCGTGAGTTCGAGGTAGCTGTCGATCGTTCGAGGTTGGACGGACGTGCCTAGATTGAGGGTCCCCTCGAGGGGGAGCATCGAGCCCTCGACCTCTATTGAACGAGGTCGAGCCCTATCTAGCATACTTTTGCAGAATGCTACAGCAGACGTGTCCCAGGACCATGAGCCATCCCTCATCGAACGAGGCATGGATGTCCACTCGAATTACCCATTACCAGCCCACCCAGGCATCCATGGTTCGATCTTTGTCGTGGGAAACATGGAATGCCTCCCCTCTATCCATGGTTCGATCCGTGTCGTGGGAAACATGGATGAACCCACACAGCGAGAGATGACAAAAACTCCCCGTACAAAGCAAAGACCTTGAGAGAGAATATCTATAACTCTCCTAAGGCCTCAGGGGCTACACCCGTGGGTGCTCTAGCTCGCCCCTGTGGATCCCTGGAACCCTTGAAGGGACAGAGCTTCATCACCCTCGACGAACGAAAAGGGCCGCTCACAAAAGAGAAACGAGCTCTAGCAGGATTGGACCTCATTCCCGTGGAGGCTCGGGGGCAACTATTGGGTACGAAAACTAGAGGTACCCTAATTCGGGGCCCAAGGCGACCTGGCTCGTAGGACGCATTCATGGCTAAGTCGGGCTCTAAGCTCTACGGCCCAACAAAATCCCACCACGGCGACACCCCCGATGACCGGCGGACTTCTGTCCCGTTCGAGGGCACCACCTGCCCTCGAACGGAAATCTCCGTCACGTTTGAGCCCTACCGCACTCGAGGCTGCCGGCTACGCTTGAAGGCTACCGCACCAAGGCCCTGCAAGGCATTAAATGCAGGACGTGATGGCTCGCCTCCCTGCACCATGTCGCGGAAGGGACATCGGTCGATTCTGTCTGCACCCAGCATTGTGGCCCTGCGCCAGGCACTGTGCGGACAGGGTACGCCACAGGCCTCGAAGAAGGACCCTCGAGGAATGTCTAGAAGGGGTCGACATCATTCTCGCTCCCAAGTGGCATCCTTCGAAGCAACGGTTCGCCACAACCGAAATGCCAAGTCAACGATAACGATATTCATGTCGTCAGCCAGAGTTGGAAGGCACGATTCCCGCTTGAATAGTGCACGGTATGGATGTCAAAGTGCACCCCATGACGTCAGCACCACAGGTACCCATGTACTCACTCTATCATCCTTGGCCTATAAAAGGGGGAGGGAAGCTCCATGCAAGGGGGTGAGACACAGCGATTCATGAGAGACACGATGAGAACACTTAGCCAGAGTTCACGATATTGGCACTTAGCTCAACCAATCCAGGGACTTGGGAGCTCATCTCCCTCTCTCACCTTGCTTGTATTCCCCTACTATGAGCAACACGAAACTCGGTTCTAGGCACCACTGTTGGAGGTACGGCCGCTAGGCCGGAACCAGGATAAACCCTTGTGTCCCGAGTTCAGTCCATAAATCTTAAAAAAACTGCAACGGTTGTACCTGACTCGAATGTAAATTCTTCGAAGAAATCTGACAATATCACCATACTGGCAATTAGGATTTCATGACACAAATAGTACGCGAAGACTCACACATGTATGTGTATGGTTAAAATTTACCTTTTTATAGCATTTAGATAATTTTTGAAGAACACTTGTATGTGATGTCAGATGCACTGTGATAATGATTAGCATAGCAACAGGATACACATGTATGTCCGTGTATTTTAAAGTTAGTGTCATCTTATCACTCGATTAAATTTTGGGTTTTCCATAAACAACAGTCCAGGTTCACTCCCCTTTCCTTAACTATTTTTTCCTTTCTCCTTTCATCCTGATCTTCCTCCTTGTGAACGTGACTAGCAACCCCCTGCGCATCGTCGCTTCTACCCTGACTCCCCTCCCCCTTGGCCGGCTTCGGCAGTGGCCGCCGCCCTACTCCGCTATCCTACACTAACCAATTCGCCCCAGATGCCGCCGCCGCTTTGACCGCCCACTGGGATCCTCCACCGCTTGGCTCCAGCGACACCCTTGCCATCTCCACTCCGTCGCCATCTCTCCCTCCTCCACTACCAGCCAAGAGCCGCCTGAAGCTCCCTCTAGGACCAGGCACGGATGTAAGCCCCAAAATCTCTAAACCCTAACCTGAGAAGCAAGATTTGGGAGATTGAAGCAAAATTTAAACCGAATGGTGAGGAGTGAATCTATTTTCAAATGTATGCCCATAAAACTTTAAAAAATGGAACTATTGTACTTGACTTTTTGAAGCTAGGCCAAAAAAAACTAAGGACCTCACATCACTCTCGAGCGACTCGAGGGTGACACCACACGCCACTGCCAAGCCTCATCATCACACCAGGTGACAACCGCCGCTGCCAGCGATCAGCCAGCGTCGGTGCTGTAGGTGGCTCTTGCTCGTGATCTCTTCCTCTCCCCCTCTCTCCTCCTCTCTCCAGCTTGTCTTCAAACCTAGGTCGCCTGTTGCGGTCATCCTCCTAGCTGTCAGTCGCCGGAGCTGGTGTTCGCTGGTCACCGGATCTGCGCCTCGCCACTATCTCATGGCCCCGACCCCTTCATCAGCACCACTCCTCGTACCGCCGGTAGGACTGACGATGTCCCCCGATGGTCGGATCCGCACACCCTTCAGCCGTTCGGCGACGGACATGCCTCGAAAGTACTCTCGTACCTCACCGTTGTCGACCGATGCGAACCATCACAAATAAGGTAAATGCAAGGTGATAGAGCTAGAGTGCCCGATCTTTCGGTGAGTGGGAGATAACTTCGATTGGTGGGAGGTGACCCTCACGATCCGACTACGACGAGCGAACCCGAAGCGCCAATGCAATCGCTGAACCAACTCCCTGTGGTTACCGATCCTGCGGAAGCAAAATCAGCCTGATCATGAAGATCAATTCCTGTCACTTAATCGAAAAACGAACAAGAATAAGAGGCGAGAAATCTATGTATCACTCGAAGGTGGGGTTCTGAATCTCGAAGACATCACGTATTTGTGCGTGTTTGAGAGTAGCTAAAGCTAGATGTAAAACAAAACACAAGTCTAAAACAAAAGAGAGGTCTGTCTAAATAGAGGGGGACGCATGCCCCTGGTGGCGCCCAACCCTAATGGGCCACCATAGTGGGCCAGCATCTTGTCTTCTGGGCCTTCATTCTTCAATAGCATGATGTAGTTCAATTCCCACGCACGGGCCCGCGTAACTGGCCTAGATGGTGGTGCAGGTGGTGATGATGCCTGAGCTTCTGGCGCCTGGACTTCTGGTGCCTGATCTTCTGGTGCCTAGATTGTAGACGACGTAGGTGTACGCGTGGTGTAGTTGGTGTCTTCACCATCCTCCACTTCTTGAAGTGAAGTCGTCCTCGACGGTAACTCCTCGTCCTCGCCCGCATATGGTGTCAAATCTGCAACATTAAACCTAGTGGAAACACCAAACTCCGTAGGCAGGTCAAGAATATAATCATTATCATTAATGTTGGTTAGCACTTGAAAAGGGCCAGCAGCGCGAGGCATTAATTTAGAGCGGAGCAAAGTTGGAAAACGATCCTTGCGCAAGTGCAACCAAACCATGTCACCAGGTTCAAAAGTAACAAATTTGCGACCTTTACTACCTGCAACCTGATATTTAGCATTAGCAGCAGCAAAATTGTGTTGAGTTTGTTCATGCAAAGTAATCATTTGGTCAATATGTGCAACAACATCTAGATGTGGAGCATCCGCAGCATGAAGAGAAAACAAATCAATAGGTGCTCGCGGAATGTAACCATATACAATCTGAAAAGGACACATCTTTGTAGAAGAATGTGTTGCATGATTATAAGCAAACTCAACATGAGGCAAGAAATCCTCCCAACGTTTTAAGTTCTTGTCTAAAAGAGCCCTAACCATGGTAGACAAAGTTCGATTAACCACCTCAGTTTGCCCATCAGTTTGAGGGTGTCAAGTTGTGCTAAACAGCAATTTAGTTCCCAATTGATTCCAAAGCGATCTCCAAAAATGACTGAGAAACTTAGCATCACGATCAGAGACTATTGTATTTGGAATACCATGCAAACGAATAATCTCTCGAAAGAACAATTTAGCAACATTGCTAGCATCATCAGTCTTATGACAAGGTATGAAATGAGCCATTTTGGAGAATCTCCCCTTTTTAGTTCTAGGCATTCCCAAAACAAAGTCCATAGAAATATCAAGCCAAGGAGAAGATGGGATGGGCAAAGGCCTATACAAACCATGATTATTCAATTGGGACTTAGCTTTCTGACATGTAGCGCAGCGTGCAACAAGGCGCTCGACATCACGGCGCATCCGCGACCAAAAGAAGTGAGCAGCCAGCACCTCGTGTGTCTTGTAAACGCCAAAGTGTCCCATGAGACCACCTCCATGCGCTTCCTGTAACAACAAAAGACGAACCGAGCTTGCTGGAACACACAGCTTGTTAGCACAAAACAGGAACCCATCCTGCATATGGGATTTGCCCCATGGTTTACCTGTCATACAATGTACAAAGGCATCTTTAAAATCAGCGTCGTCGATGTGGCGGACCACTCCGAAATTATTCCAAGTTAAGTACCCCGGGACCACTAACCGAGTAGTCAGGCACTTAATCCGGAATAAGCTGGAGCGCCGTCGGGTTTAACCCGATAAACCACGTTCTTTTCTTGATCGAAACAACAGCACGCCCACACGAAGGTGAGTCCCAGAGATTACAACATTCTGCAAATTATCTTACACAAATAGGTATCACAAGTTATTACAAACCAAGTTTGAAATGAAATCAGAGTATCAAAGTCTTGCAGCGGAAATAAAATAGTTCATTGCAGCGGAAGTAAATAAACTAACGACGATACAAATAACACCATGCTGAAGCCTGCCACGGTGCTACTCCTCCTGATCCTCGGCAGAGGACGGAACCCATTCGATGTGCCAGCCAGGTGGAACCTGGGTAGGCCAAGACAAAGCATCGACATCCAAAGGTGTACCTGTAAATTAATGCCACAAGCAAGGCTGAGTATACTAATACTCAGCAAGGCTTACCCGTCGGGTGAAAACTACATCACCGACATCTAGACAATGAGAGGCTTTTGGCTAGTGGGTTTGTTTGCCAAAAAGCAACTAAAGAAGTCCTTGCTTTCAAGTTTTAGCATCATATTCTAGTAAATTTAACCATTCTAGATTAGCATCCTTTCTAAGCATACAAGTGGTGCAATACAATTTAATTCATACAACAAGTTCATAAATCTCATAATTCCACTTGTTACTCAATGTAGCAAGGCGGTCAAGCAGTCTCATTAACCGCGAGAAGCGGACAGTTCGAACCGAATTTGTGCTACCTGGCCAGGGGAAACCCAACACACACGGATACTCTGCTTGCTATAAAAGGTACAAGCATTTCCCAACCTTTCCCATCGATCCACAATTCGGAACCGGGTCCATTTCCTTAGGATAAAGGTTTACTGCTTCACTCACAGCATCACGCATATATCCACAAGTGTACGGCAGGGGAAAACAAAGTTTCCAAGGAGAGATGGCTATCGGCCCTAGCTGCTTCAATCTGGTACCGGGCTTACCGATCCCCATACATCGGCATGCATGTGGTACGTTCAAAAACTTGACACACTCAACCACACGTTTCGACCTTAAATCAATTATCATACACAGACGGGAGATCTACATCTATCATCCCGCCCGTCAATCCTTATGATTCCAACATAAGTAAAGACAAGCAATTCCTATGTCTCGCGAGTGACAGGAAATCACTCGACTTGTAACGGACCTATAGCAATGCACTATCGATCCCTTTCATACTAGTATTGCAATTCATAGGTACTAGGAAATGTGCAGCTAAGGTATTCAATCAACTCCTTGAAACGTAAATGCACAAACATAGAGAATTCAAAGTGCATAATTTGGTAAAGTTAGGTTATGCTCCGGGGCTTGCCTTCTTGCTCGGACTGGGGGTTAGCCTCCGGGTTGGTCGATCCTGCACCGGCACCTTCCTCCGGGACTTCTTCCTCGTCTGCGGGGATGAGGTGGTAGTCGCCGTCCGGGATAGCGCCTTCTACATGAGATGCATAACTTAGGGTGGCTGTTCTGGAATTTCAGATTCCATTTATTTTATTCTAACTAACTACAAAAAGGTTTATTCTTTTATATAAATCGATTTCCATCTAGATTACTTCGCATTTTTGTTTCTCCTTTTCTACTCATCATTTTTATTTATAAACTTTATGACAGCTACTGGAGTATAAGAGCTAAGCTCACTCCAAAATTTAGCTAAATCTGAGCTACACATAATTTATTAAAAATATATCAAACGGCTGCTAGCAGAATCGAATTTAAATCATATAAAATCGAAAATTCATCTAGTTCAGGAGATTTTCCTACCAAAGCTAGGCAATAGCATGAGGAGGGCTCTGGCCAAGTGGTGGCTCAAAATAACCCTTGGGTAGTCCTCAATAAATTTCTAACCAAAAACACATATTTATTTATTTGCTATCCTAAACAGAGCAAAAATTAAGTTTTTCATTTTTCACAGGTGAGCTAACAAGTTTTTAGTCCGCTGGAGCAAAATGGTGATTTTTCACTGCACAGATTATTTTTAAAGATTTCTGCACTGCAAAAAGACAGAAAACACATTTTAATTTATAACTGGAGCTACAGTTCATATTTTTAGGTCCCCTTTGGACACAAGCTGTCCAAAGTCACTACACACAACATATCCAAAGCTCAATCTTAGCGGAGCTCTGGATTTGAAATGATGCACTACTTTCCATTTTCATAGTTTGAATTTTAACTCAAAAACAATTCATCAAAAGTATAAACATGTCTAATAGAGATTGTAGTTTAGACTCTCACGAATCCAGGGAGTATTTTTGTGCATTTTTCTGATTTTTGTACGATTTTTAATGGATTTTACAAGATTCGGGAAAAACAAATCTAGTTTTAAGAATCTATTTTCGCAGGGAACCCTAGAACTTTCAAAACTTCGCGAACGAGTCCCTGGACTTTTGCACAGAGACCCCTAGACAAACGAAGACGATGAAGGAAGGCCCTCGGCTCTCGCCGGAGTTGCGCCGGCCAAACGGCGGCGAACTAGGCTCGTGGAAGTGGGGGAAAAGCTTCCTGGGCTCACCACGAGTCGTTTGGGGACGGTTTGGAGGCCGGGGGTGGTCGGGGTTGCGCCGGCGACGAGGTGGTGGCGGCGCGGCCGCCGCGGCTTCTACGCCGGTGAGCTCGGGGTCGTTCGCGGAGGTTCGAGGGGTCCTAGAGCACCAGTGGAGCTCGAGGAAGCCAATGGCGTGCTCGATTGACCTCGGGGACGGCTCGGAGTAGGGTCTCGACGTGCGGGTGCTCCGGCGGCCGAAAATCGCGATTTGGGGGAAATCACGAATTCTCGCCGGAGAAGGGACAATAGCTTGGGGAAAGTGGGGGAAATGGAGCTAGGGTAGAGGGCTAGCTTCGTGCGGGACGAACTTGGGAATGGTGGAGTGTGGAGGGTGAATTTCTCGGAGAAGCTCGGCTCGGTTCGCGCGGCGCGAGGAAGAAGAAGACCGAGCGAGCGCGGGGAAGTGGAAATGGTGAAGTGAGCGAGTGAGAGGAGGGGTGTGAGTGCTTGGTGGAGTGATTGAGCACGCAAGAGTGGCACAGTGCGGCCTCGGGAGCGTGCGAGCGCGTGGGTGGCTGTCGCGGTCGCCATTGATGGCGCGGCGAGCTCGAACAGAGCGCACACGCGCGGTTGGGCGTCAAAGATCATCGCGTGATGAAGTGGAGATCCTCAGCAGAGGCTTTGGCGCGACGCGAATGGACTCTACCGCCTGCAGGGCGCTCGGCGCGGCACGAGCGCGCGTGCGGCCACGGCGGCGCGCGACCGTATGATGGCGCTCCGCGGCGCGAGGCAGCAGTGCGCCGTCGCCCGCGACGTGACGGTACGGAAGGCTTGGACAAACGCGTGAGGACAAAAGCTAGCTGCCGCCGCGGCTCGGCCGACCCGACGCGGTCTCCGCCATACGCCGGCCACGTGGCGGCCGGACTCCGGCCGGAGCAGAGCGCGCCAGGGGCGAGCTGGCAGCCCCGTGGAGCTCCTTTGCCCCTTTTGAACTTTCTCCAAAAATTGGAGCTGAACTTCGAAACGTGTAAAATTAAAAGTTGGAGTTTGAGGTGTAGGACACAACTTCCGAGCTTGGACCGGGCACTTCGACCAGGCGCTACGGCGCTTCGAGCTTGAACCGCAAGCTCGAGCTTGCCGAGCCTCGAACGGTCGGAAACGCCACTCGAGGGTGAGTGCCCCCCTCGAGCTTGGCTGCGAAGCCTCGAGCGTGACGGAACGTCGCTCGAGGGTAAGTGCCCCCTCGAGCTTGGCTGCGAAGCCTCGAGCGTGACGGAACGTCGCTCGAGGGTAAGTGCCCCCTCGAGCTTGGCGGCGAAGCCTCGAGCGTGCCGGAACGTCGCTCGAGGGTAAGTCCTCGAGCTTGGCTGCGAAGCCTCGAGCGTGCCGGAACGTCGCTCGAGGGTAAGTCCTCGAGCTTGGCTGCGAAGCCTCGAGCGTGCCGGAACGCGCGGCCTCGAATCGTGACGGACTGCGGGGCCTCGAGGGTCCTATCGTGCGGCCTCGAATCGTGACTGAAACTACTGGCTAGGCTCGATCGTCACGGACAATACTAGCTAAGCTCGATCGCGACGGATATACGGGCTAAGCTCGATCGTGACGGACATCCGGGCTAAGCTCGATCGTGACGGATATACGGGCTAAGCTCGATCGTGACGGACATCCCCGCTCGAGGGTCATCGAGCGGAACGAACGCCGTGGCGAGGTTGTCGCGAACGGCTGTAGGTGTAGGTGATGACAACTATTTTGGTCCGAGATTTTTAAGTTCAGCACCCAAGTCTTGAGATTTCAGTTGGGTGTCACCAGACCTTTGTTTTGAATTTCAGTCTGAATTTTTGGTCAATTTCTGAATTCTAACCCCATTGTTTTGCCTTATCTTCCTTTTTATTAATTATTTTATTTAACCTCTCCCTCCTTTCTTAGACCCTTCAATAGTGTCACTAAACATCAGAGGTATGCTGCTCAAAGAGAGTTTTCAATTTAAAGTCCTTCCTCCTTTTATTTTGAGAGTAAAAATCTTATTTTAACTTAAAGTTAAAACATGGACACATACATGGAGGTTAAAAGCTTATTTATTTTATATGCTCAACTTTTAATTATGTCGTTAACAACTTGACATATATTAAATATTAATTAATTTACATCCTTTGTATTTTATGGAAGCTCATGTTGTGAACAAAATCTCATTTTATTACTAAAACCTCAAGATTGCCACATGTAGGCCATGATTAGAACTGCAAGCTTTATTAGTCCAAGTGTTTAACCCTAACATTAAATCATTAACAATTATTTTACTAAAGAACATTAGGAGCACTCTAAATATTATTTTATTTATAGCCCAAAGTGTGCTCCTTTAAAAAGGGTGTGTGACCGTGTGTTTTTCATCCCATGTTTAAGTTGGTCTTTCAAACTTGATTTCCTATGTTTGGTGGATTAAGCATCTGAGTTATACATAACTCACCAAGGTTGTAAATGACCTTTTTAGATACACAACTTCCATTTGAGAAAGTGGTTTGGTTTTATAATTAAAAAATACTTTCCCAAAGAAAGGTGTTTCGAAACAAGAAAAGTACTACCACCTTTCATATTGATCAGACGTTTGTGATGTGCACAACTCTCATTTATAATTTTAAATTAGAACCTTGCCTTCTGAAGGTCATTAATATCGCTAGTTGGAATCATTTCGTGCGTTGACTTCATATGAGCCATTAGTCCTTTAAGACCTTTAGGACATAGAAGCATTACTTAATTTGCCGTTCAATCCTGATTTCTTTTTAGGAAATTTTTTTATGCGTCGTCTAGAGAATATGTATTTAAAGTTTTGCCGTGCAACTTGTAAGAGAAAATGTTTAGATTTGTACTAGAAAAGTTTTTGTAGGGTTCAAAATTCAAGAACCAAGACACGAGTACAAACTTAACAATCCTCATGTATAATTCTCATTCCTACTAGTGATTTAGTTTCAGGGTTTATAGTTCCTGAGTTTGTTTAATCACTCTTACTTATACGCTTTAAACACCAGGGGTGTTACAGCCTACCCTCCTTAAAAAGAATCTCGTCCCGAGATTCGCATAGGGAGGAAAGGTGAACATTTTATTAGAAGAAAGAGGTGTTGGTTAAAGAAACGCAGATACTACGCACCCAAGTTCTTACAGGTTCACAGCTTGGAGATGATAATTGATACCGGATCTCCGATACAACATCAACGTCGTTCATGTGGGAGCGGTGATGAATGTAGACATGGAAAGCTAAGAGCATCAAGATTTGGCACACAAGGCAAAAGTAATACACCACTATTGTCCAGTGAACTTCAGGGCCAATCGGGGAAAAGAATGGGCAAGCCATGGATGATGTCAAAAAAGTCGAAATCTTCCTTGCTCGTCGACTTAATTCTTGTGGAATCCTCAGGTGACTTCTGCTCGAACTTCTTCTTCGATGAAGTTGGTGCCGTAGACCTTGGTTAAACGACAAGGTGGTTGCCGGGAGGGGCACTTCCTCGTGGCTTTACAAAAAGGTGGAGGCAGAGCTTGCTTGTCAAAGAACGGAGGACTCGGTGGAGAATGGGCAGCTTGGGTACCGTGGAGGTCGCCGAAGAGAGGCGAGAGCGGTGGAGTGGTGTGACTCAAGTGGAGCACCTTGGAGTGATGGCAGCCATTGGAGAGGCTGCATTTATCGACGGCCGGAGCGGAGCAGTGACAGTGGTGTGTCGACAGCAGGAGGTAGGGTCCGGCAATGAGACTCCCTGGGTGACGGAACGGTGGTACGATGGCGACTGGGGGAGTGTTGGCCAGCAGCGGTAGGGAAACGACGAAGGTGATAGTGGACTGGTGAACGGGGTAGAGTACACGGCGCACGGACACAGAGGGGGTCAAACTGGCCCTTGAGACCCTGCGGTGTTGGTGGGAGAGACAGAAGGCAAAGGTGATCTTTGAGACTGTAGATAGTCACGGGCAAGATGCTTAACCAATCGTAGGTCTTAAATAACAACGATTTACCTACCTTTATATCAACAGGAACAAGGAATGAACTCTTTAGCATTCTCCTAAGAGAAAAGGGATGGTTAATGATCAACGAGGTTATGCGATGACAAGAGTGCCCAAAAGATTTTTAAAACTAGCCCACATCATACCATGATCATGACATGACGTTACACGGGGTTGCTGCCCAATTTCTAAGATGAGCCTAAAGGAAGAGTGGGGCAATAAAAGATTTGCTTATGGCAAGGAGGGAATACACCTAGAAAAGGTGGCGTGACATGGAAATTTTTGGGAAATTCTTGCTCAAATTTTTATCTTAATTGTCAAATTGCCAAACTTAAGCACTTTACCATGGTATACACGGCATGTTCATGATGAGGTGCACATGATATGATACACATGCACATGAGCGTATGGTGCATATGCTTATGAGAGTATGATGTACACGCCGTGATGCAAGTTAGTAGACCTCACACCACATAATTAAAATTCATCATTGCGGAACAATTAGTGAGAGTAGGGAAGTATCGATTTGGGTTGTCAATAAAGGTCTTTGTGGGTCATATTCCCACATACCGAGGTACCAGTGTGCTCCAAGTGACTCAAGCGTGTGGCTGCAGCACACACACGAGATCCTAGGTTCCATCACGGCACCATAGGTTAGGGAATACAATACCACAATAAATTCAGAGGGAACAACCCAATTGACACCAGGAGGAAGAAGCATTCATGAGTTAGATGCACATGTGGTTAGGTACCAAAAGATTATCATGATGCAAATGACATGTTAATGGATATGTAATGCCCATGCACATGAATTGCTTATAAAGGAATAAAATGCATATTGTATCTATAACTGATTATGCATAGAAAAAGTGACATTGACCCCAATTTTGCATATTCATTTCAATTATTTATATTATCTTGAGCAAGAACAACAGCATAGGATCCAAGGATTAGGGAATCAAGTTACTTCGGTACAAGGTATCAATGTTAAACAAAGTTAAGTAAATCAAATCGGTATGAGAGAGTTGGTGAAGACACCTGAATCAAGGTATGAGTTTAGACTGTATAGAATCAGACAACAACGGAGGCACGACTCATGCTTGACATCCAAACCTTCACAATTGGTCCATGTCAAAGCACACCAAACAATTTTCCTATTTCACAAGAAGGAAACAAGAGGGATAAAAGGCACTGGGCCAAGAGAGTGGAGTGAAATTGTTTACATACCATTGATTTACTACAATTGTCGAAGGGGTAGAAAGTGAGTGGAAGACATGAGAGCTGGAAATGAGTGGAAGAGAATTTGTAGTAAACAGATCTAACATCCAGAGTTATTCATCTTTGGTCAGGTAGTAGGAATTTGGTAAGCTACACATTGCTTTGTATCTCAGACGCGGATCTAGTGGTTAAGTTGGTCAAAACTTTCAATCTAGACTTCTCGGTTTAGATGGATTTTCAGCACACCGAACCATATGATTTTGCCTATAACTCTAGTTTCCTTATTCCTTTGTCAGATTATGGAATTCGGCATGAAGGAGACGAAACAAGGCAGATTTTGGACAGTGAGTAAAATATTCATAGCCAAAATTTTAACACCCCAAAATTTCCCAAACTTCACCAGATTGTTCCTAACATATTTGTATACAATGTTCTGTTCAGCATTTCTTCAATTTTGAGGTTAAGATGGTGCAAAAATTCAAATTCTTAATTACTGTCCCCAGAATTTTCAGCAAGGCAGGAAGTCGGTATTTGGTTCATTTTTCGAGTTTTACTTGTCCAAAAGTCTTGCATTCCTTAACTTAATTGTAGCTTACTTAAGTGTTTAAAATTTAGGGATGCCACAGCAGAGCTAGCTACAAGTGAGGCGGTAGCAATATAGACATCAAATCTAAGTGAGGACCGACATATATTAAAAAAAATGATCAGATTATGGACAGAGTAGGAAAAATTTCATATCTCAAAATCTATAAGCCCAATCATAACCAACTTGACCAGAATATAGTTTAGATAATTTCCAATAACTTTTTAGTTTAACACAAAAACAGAACAAGTGATCTAGGTGGCGCAAAACCCCAATCTTTTAATTAACTCTCTGCTGAAATTCCAGCAGACAGGAAGTTAGTATTGTGAGCATAACTTTTAATTGGTTGAACCAAATTTGTGGAAATTTTGACAGCATAAACTAGACACAATTTGTGACAACTTTCATTTTTAAGCCTCTAGCAGAAACTGCTGTTAAGAGGGTGTAAAATCCACTTTCAAACTTGTTGTTCCCAGAAAATTCCAGCAGACAGGGGGGTTACCATTTTAAACATAACTCCAGTTCTACTGCACCAATTTCGATGAAATTTCTACAGCATAAACTTCATAATATTTATGACAACTTTCATGTTGAACACTTTTTCATTTAGAACGTTTTCAATTTCGAATTAAAGGTGCGAACAGATTGGTCTCAGCAGGATTTTGGGTTGTGATTTGAATTTTGATTGCGGCTCGATTTGGTCACTTATTAAAAGTCCATGTTAATTCAGTGAGATGCAATGCATGAGCGGCCTGTTCGTCCTCACCACACACGTGCCAATAACTTTTGGCATACGAAGTTAGTGCCGGTGGCTAGGCAATATCCGTCTCTCCCTATATTAACTAGCCGAACTTTTCTAACCGTTCATCTTACGGAATCGTGGTTAGTGTACCTGCAGAAAATTCCATTCCAGAGCATATATAATCAACCTTTCGTGCCAGCACTCACGAAAGCGTCTCCATACATTACCACCCACTATAGAGGTGGCACCCGAACGTTTAACATTGAACGGGCAATGTTCATATGTCACCAAAGCAACATATTGACAGTTTCATACGCTATTGAAATAGCGTATTGACTTTGTGCCGCCATCATATTTGCATATGATGTCGTGGTACGCTACAGCAATCGCCGTACCTTGCGCCCACCATCCTATTCTAGTTTCATACGCCATCACAGCGTATTGACTATGTGCCGCCACTATATTTTCATATAGTGCCGTGGTACGTTACAGCAATCGCCGTACCTTGCGCCCACCATTGCGTAAAGTAAATGACAGAATGAAATGTGCTGGAAGTCAGTATAATATACTATTTGCCACCTATCATATCGTGATCCCTTAACCCACATAGGCTTCACGTTCTAGGTAACATCCTTAGCGGTCCTAACAACAACATTCTACCGAAAAGCACGGCGGAAGTACGAGTTGGCAAATTTTATTCCAAAAATATTTATTCAAGGTTTGTTGCTCTCTCCGGTCTGCTGCTTCGGCTCTGATGCCAGCTGTGGCGGACCACTCCGAAATTATTCCAAGTTAAGTACCCCGGGACCACTAACCGAGTAGTCAGGCACTTAATCCGGAATAAGCTGGAGCGCCGTCGGGTTTAACCCGATAAACCACGTTCTTTTCTCGATCGAAACAACAGCACGCCCACACGAAGGTGAGTCCCAGAGATTACAACATTCCGCAAATTATCTTACACAAATAGGTATCACAAGTTATTACAAACCAAGTTTGAAATGAAATCAGAGTATCAAAGTCTTGCAGCGGAAATAAAATAGTTCATTGCAGCGGAAGTAAATAAACTAACGACGATACAAATAACACCATGCTGAAGCCTGCCACGGTGCTACTCCTCCTGATCCTCGGCAGAGGACGGAACCCATTCGATGTGCCAGCCAGGTGGAACCTGAGTAGGCCAAGACAAAGCATCGACATCCAAAGGTGTACCTGTAAATTAATGCCACAAGCAAGGCTGAGTATACTAATACTCAGCAAGGCTTACCCGTCGGGTGAAAACTACATCACCGACATCTAGACAATGAGAGGCTTTTGGCTAGTGGGTTTGTTTGCCAAAAAGCAACTAAAGAAGTCCTTGCTTTCAAGTTTTAGCATCATATTCTAGTAAATTTAACCATTCTAGATTAGCATCCTTTCTAAGCATACAAGTGGTGCACTACAATTTAATTCATACAACAAGTTCATAAATCTCATAATTCCACTTGTTACTCAATGTAGCAAGGCGGTCAAGCAGTCTCATTAACCGCGAGAAGCGGACAGTTCGAACCGAATTTGTGCTACCTGGCCAGGGGAAACCCAACACACACGGATACTCTGCTTGCTATAAAAGGTACAAGCATTTCCCAACCTTTCCCATCGATCCACAATTCGGAACCGGGTCCATTTCCTTAGGATAAAGGTTTACTGCTTCACTCACAGCATCACGCATATATCCACAAGTGTACGGCAGGGGAAAACAAAGTTTCCAAGGAGAGATGGCTATCGGCCCTAGCTGCTTCAATCTGGTACCGGGCTTACCGATCCCCATACATCGGCATGCATGTGGTACGTTCAAAAACTTGACACACTCAACCACACGTTTCGACCTTAAATCAATTATCATACACAGACGGGAGATCTACATCTATCATCCCGCCCGTCAATCCTTATGATTCCAACATAAGTAAAGACAAGCAATTCCTATGTCTCGCGAGTGACAGGAAATCACTCGACTTGTAACGGACCTATAGCAATGCACTATCGATCCCTTTCATACTAGTATTGCAATTCATAGGTACTAGGAAATGTGCAGCTAAGGTATTCAATCAACTCCTTGAAACGTAAATGCACAAACATAGAGAATTCAAAGTGCATAATTTGGTAAAGTTAGGTTATTCTCCGGGGCTTGCCTTCTTGCTCGGACTGGGGGTTAGCCTCCGGGTTGGTCGATCCTGCACCGGCACCTTCCTCCGGGACTTCTTCCTCGTCTGCGGGGATGAGGTGGTAGTCGCCGTCCGGGATAGCGCCTTCTACATGAGATGCATAACTTAGGGTGGCTGTTCTGGAATTTCAGATTCCATTTATTTTATTCTAACTAACTACAAAAAGGTTTATTCTTTTATATAAATCGATTTCCATCTAGATTACTTCACATTTTTGTTTCTCCTTTTCTACTCATCATTTTTATTTATAAACTTTATGACAGCTACTGGAGTATAAGAGCTAAGCTCACTCCAAAATTTAGCTAAATCTGAGCTACACATAATTTATTAAAAATATATCAAACGGCTGCTAGCAGAATCGAATTTAAATCATATAAAATCGAAAATTCATCTAGTTCAGGAGATTTTCCTACCAAAGCTAGGCAATAGCATGAGGAGGGCTCTGGCCAAGTGGTGGCTCAAAATAACCCTTGGGTAGTCCTCAATAAATTTCTAACCAAAAACACATATTTATTTATTTGCTATCCTAAACAGAGCAAAAATTAAGTTTTTCATTTTTCACAGGTGAGCTAACAAGTTTTTAGTCCTCTGGAGCAAAATGGTGATTTTTCACTGCACAGATTATTTTTAAAGATTTCTGCACTGCAAAAAGATAGAAAACACATTTTAATT
Source organism: Digitaria exilis (assembly GCA_015342445.1). Classification (NCBI taxonomy): domain Eukaryota; kingdom Viridiplantae; phylum Streptophyta; class Magnoliopsida; order Poales; family Poaceae; genus Digitaria; species Digitaria exilis. Next base: position 83,036 of record JACEFO010002774.1, read on the forward strand.
TATACCTGGAGCTACAGTTCATATTTTTAGGTCCCCTTTGGACACAAGCTGTCCAAAGTCACTACACACAACATATCCAAAGCTCAATCTTAGCGGAGCTCTGGATTTGAAATGATGCACTACTTTCCATTTTCATAGTTTGAATTTTAACTCAAAAACAATTCATCAAAAGTATAAACATGTCTAATAGAGATTGTAGTTTAGACTCTCACGAATCCAGGGAGTATTTTTGTGCATTTTTCCGATTTTTGTACGATTTTTAATGGATTTTACAAGATTCGGGAAAAACAAATCTAGTTTTAAGAATCTATTTTCGCAGGGAACCCTAGAACTTTCAAAACTTCGCGAACGAGTCCCTGGACTTTTGCACAGAGACCCCTAGACAAACGAAGACGATGAAGGAAGGCCCTCGGCTCTCGCCGGAGTTGCGCCGGCCAAACGGCGGCGAACTAGGCTCGGGGAAGTGGGGGAAAAGCTTCCTGGGCTCACCACGAGTCGTTTGGGGACGGTTTGGAGGCCGGGGGTGGTCGGGGTTGCGCCGGCGACGAGGTGGTGGCGGCGCGGCCGCCGCGGCTTCTACGCCGGTGAGCTCGGGGTCGTTCGCGGAGGTTCGAGGGGTCCTAGAGCACCAGTGGAGCTCGAGGAAGCCAATGGCGTGCTCGATTGACCTCGGGGACGGCTCGGAGTAGGGTCTCGACGTGCGGGTGCTCCGGCGGCCGAAAATCGCGATTTGGGGGAAATCACGAATTCTCGCCGGAGAAGGGACAATAGCTTGGGGAAAGTGGGGGAAATGGAGCTAGGGTAGAGGGCTAGCTTCGTGCGGGACGAACTTGGGAATGGTGGAGTGTGGAGGGTGAATTTCTCGGAGAAGCTCGGCTCGGTTCGCGCGGCGCGAGGAAGAAGAAGACCGAGCGAGCGCGGGGAAGTGGAAATGGTGAAGTGAGCGAGTGAGAGGAGGGGTGTGAGTGCTTGGTGGAGTGATTGAGCACGCAAGAGTGGCACAGTGCGGCCTCGGGAGCGTGCGAGCGCGTGGGTGGCTGTCGCGGTCGCCATTGATGGCGCGGCGAGCTCGAACAGAGCGCACACGCGCGGTTGGGCGTCAAAGATCATCGCGTGATGAAGTGGAGATCCTCAGCAGAGGCTTTGGCGCGACGCGAATGGACTCTACCGCCTGCAGGGCGCTCGGCGCGGCACGAGCGCGCGTGCGGCCACGGCGGCGCGCGACCGTATGATGGCGCTCCGCGGCGCGAGGCAGCAGTGCGCCGTCGCCCGCGACGTGACGGTACGGAAGGCTTGGACAAACGCGTGAGGACAAAAGCTAGCTGCCGCCGCGGCTCGGCCGACCCGACGCGGTCTCCGCCATACGCCGGCCACGTGGCGGCCGGACTCCGGCCGGAGCAGAGCGCGCCAGGGGCGAGCTGGCAGCCCCGTGGAGCTCCTTTGCCCCTTTTGAACTTTCTCCAAAAATTGGAGCTGAACTTCGAAACGTGTAAAATTAAAAGTTGGAGTTTGAGGTGTAGGACACAACTTCCGAGCTTGGACCGGGCACTTCGACCAGGCGCTACGGCGCTTCGAGCTTGAACCGCAAGCTCGAGCTTGCCGAGCCTCGAACGGTCGGAAACGCCACTCGAGGGTGAGTGCCCCCCTCGAGCTTGGCTGCGAAGCCTCGAGCGTGACGGAACGTCGCTCGAGGGTAAGTGCCCCCTCGAGCTTGGCTGCGAAGCCTCGAGCGTGACGGAACGTCGCTCGAGGGTAAGTGCCCCCTCGAGCTTGGCGGCGAAGCCTCGAGCGTGCCGGAACGTCGCTCGAGGGTAAGTCCTCGAGCTTGGCTGCGAAGCCTCGAGCGTGCCGGAACGTCGCTCGAGGGTAAGTCCTCGAGCTTGGCTGCGAAGCCTCGAGCGTGCCGGAACGCGCGGCCTCGAATCGTGACGGACTGCGGGGCCTCGAGGGTCCTATCGTGCGGCCTCGAATCGTGACTGAAACTACTGGCTAGGCTCGATCGTCACGGACAATACTAGCTAAGCTCGATCGCGACGGATATACGGGCTAAGCTCGATCGTGACGGACATCCGGGCTAAGCTCGATCGTGACGGATATACGGGCTAAGCTCGATCGTGACGGACATCCCCGCTCGAGGGTCATCGAGCGGAACGAACGCCGTGGCGAGGTTGTCGCGAACGGCTGTAGGTGTAGGTGATGACAACTATTTTGGTCCGAGATTTTTAAGTTCAGCACCCAAGTCTTGAGATTTCAGTTGGGTGTCACCAGACCTTTGTTTTGAATTTCAGTCTGAATTTTTGGTCAATTTCTGAATTCTAACCCCATTGTTTTGCCTTATCTTCCTTTTTATTAATTATTTTATTTAACCTCTCCCTCCTTTCTTAGACCCTTCAATAGTGTCACTAAACATCAGAGGTATGCTGCTCAAAGAGAGTTTTCAATTTAAAGTCCTTCCTCCTTTTATTTTGAGAGTAAAAATCTTATTTTAACTTAAAGTTAAAACATGGACACATACATGGAGGTTAAAAGCTTATTTATTTTATATGCTCAACTTTTAATTATGTCGTTAACAACTTGACATATATTAAATATTAATTAATTTACATCCTTTGTATTTTATGGAAGCTCATGTTGTGAACAAAATCTCATTTTATTACTAAAACCTCAAGATTGCCACATGTAGGCCATGATTAGAACTGCAAGCTTTATTAGTCCAAGTGTTTAACCCTAACATTAAATCATTAACAATTATTTTACTAAAGAACATTAGGAGCACTCTAAATATTATTTTATTTATAGCCCAAAGTGTGCTCCTTTAAAAAGGGTGTGTGACCGTGTGTTTTTCATCCCATGTTTAAGTTGGTCTTTCAAACTTGATTTCCTATGTTTGGTGGATTAAGCATCTGAGTTATACATAACTCACCAAGGTTGTAAATGACCTTTTTAGATACACAACTTCCATTTGAGAAAGTGGATTGATTTTATAATTAGAAAATACTTTCCCAAAGAAAGGTGTTTCGAAACAAGAAAAGTACTACCACCTTTCATATTGATCAGACGTTTGTGATGTGCACAACTCTCATTTATAATTTTAAATTAGAACCTTGCCTTCTGAAGGTCATTAATATCGCTAGTTGGAATCATTTCGTGCGTTGACTTCATATGAGCCATTAGTCCTTTAAGACCTTTAGGACATAGAAGCATTACTTAATTTGCCGTTCAATCCTGATTTCTTTTTAGGAAATTTTTTTATGCGTCGTCTAGAGAATATGTATTTAAAGTTTTGCCGTGCAACTTGTAAGAGAAAATGTTTAGATTTGTACTAGAAAAGTTTTTGTAGGGTTCAAAATTCAAGAACCAAAGCACGAGTACAAACTTAACAATCCTCATGTATAATTCTCATTCCTACTAGTGATTTAGTTTCAGGGTTTATAGTTCCTGAGTTTGTTTAATCACTCTTACTTATACGCTTTAAACACCAGGGGTGTTACAGTCGATATATTGTCATAGTTTGCAACCCAAAGATCTTAAAATCTAACTGAGACAGCATAGTATATCGACGAGACAAAGCATCAGCAATGACATTTTCCTTCCCGTTCTTGTGTTTAATAATGTAAGGGAAAGACTCAATGAATTCTACCCAATTAGCATGAATATGTTTCAAAGCCTCATGATCAGAATGAATGATGAACTCACGATGCCAAAGATAGTGCTGCCACGTTAGGAAAGTCCGAACCAAAGCATACAACTTCTTATCGTATGTAGAATATCTCAGACTAGGACCGCTTAATTTTTCACTAAAGTAAGCAACCGGTTTTCCTTCTTGCAACAAAACAGCACCTAGTCCAATACCACTAGTATCACATTTAAGTTCAAACACTTTATTAAAATCAGGCAGTTGCAAAAGGGGAGCATGTGTTAACATATCTTTCAAAGTGGTGAACGCTACCTCCTGCGAGCCGCTCCAAGCAAATGGCACACCCTTCTTTGTAAGCTCATGTAGAGGCGTTGCAATGGAGCTAAAATCACGCACGAACCTGCGGTAGAAACCTGTAAGTCCAAGAAAGCTCCGAATCTGTGTAACCGTCGTCAGTGTAGGCCATTCCCAAATGGCATCGATCTTGCTGCTGTCCACCTCAATGCCATGTGGAGTAACAACATAGCCAAGAAACGAGACGCGTTGTGTGCAAAAGATGCATTTTTCCATGTTAGCAAACAATTTAGTAGCCCGCAACGCATCAAAAACAGCACGCAAATGTCCTAAATGCTCTTCCATAGACTTGTTGTATATGAGAATATCATCAAAATAGACAACAACAAACAATCCGATGAAAGGCCTCAACACTTCATTCATTAAACGCATAAATGTGCTGGGGGCATTAGTCAATCTAAACGGCATAACCAACCATTCATATAAGTGTTGGCACTTCTTAACGTCCATTCTTAAATCAACATAAGAAGGTACTTGATTTATAATGTCGCTCTTAGAAAGAGATTCTGCAAGCACACAGAATATATCGGTGTAGCATTTCACCTTGGGGAAACCCAGGGTATCGTATTTATATTTCCGCAGGGAAGCCTTGGTTAAAGAGAATTGATGAATAATGAGATAGATCTTTCCAGAAATAAACACTCACTAATCTCAGGGGGATAAATACACCTAAGTGTAGGATAATGGTCAAATGAATGACCGAATAGAAGGTCTGAACGACCAACGACACACACACAGGAGCCTCAAATCTATAGAAAAGGAAAGACGCTGGGAGAGACCGGACTTACTAGGCTTTCTACTCAGAGCTAAGCCACTATAACCTTAAACCGAGAACCTAGCTTAGATATCGAGAACAGAGCTTGCTTCGACGACTGCAGCGGGGGGAACTCAGACTGGGATGGGAGAGCGGTTCCCCCAGGCCCAGCAACTACTGTTATGAATACACCCGAACGTGGTGGACTACAAAGGACGGATAGGGCTGTCACCACCTGCCGCCTACCACATCAGTTCCGTGGGGTGCAACACACTCCTAGCTAACACTAAGTCAGACACCATGTCTGCACTTACTGTTAGGATTTCCTCTGGGTACCTTCAGAAGAAAACCCCGTCCTTCCAAGGCGTCTTACGGCCTTGGTCGAGACTAGAAAACCCGCAAGATAAATCCCGATAGAGCTAAACTACACTCTAGACCTAAAACTATAGGAAACAACCCAAAAAGGGAAGGTAAATAAAGATAAGCTTATAAATGCTCTGAAGATAGAAGATATATATATATATTGTGGCGGCCGAAATTATTCCAAGTTAAGTACCTCGGGACCACTAATCAAGTAGTCAGGCACTTAATCCGGAATAAGCTGGAGCGCCATCGGATTAAACCCGATTAACCACGTTCTTTTTCCCGATCGAAACAACAGCACGCCCACACGAAGGTGAGTTCCAGAGATTACAACATTCCACAAATTGAACATACATAAAGGGGGTAGCATAGAGTTATTACAAACCAAGTTCGAAATTTAAATCAGAGTATAAAAGTCTTGCAGCGGAAATAAAAGTTCATTGCAGCGGAATAAAAACTAACGACGATACAAATAACACCGTGCTGAAGCCTGCCACGATGCTACTCCTCCCGATCCTCGGCAGAGGACGGAACCCACTCGATGTGCCAGCCAGGGGGAACCTGGGCAGGCCAAGTCAAAGCATCGACGGCCACATTCAACATGGTACCTGTAAATCAATGCCACAAGCAAGGCTGAGTATACTAATACTCAGCAAGGCTTACCCGTCGGGTGAAAACTACATCACCGACATCTAGACATGAGAGGCTTTTGGCTGGTGGGTTTGTTTGCCAAAAAGCAACTAAGAGTAGGTCCTTGCTTTCATGTTTTAGCATCATTTTCTAGTAGATTTAACCATTCTAGATTAGCATCCTCTCTAAGCATACAAGTGGTGCAGTACAATTTAATTCATACAACAAATTCTTCAATCTCATAGTTCCACTTGTTACTCAATGTAGCATGGCGGTCAAGCAGTCTCATTAACCGCGAGAAGCGGACAGTTCGAACCGAATTTCTGGTACCTGGCCAGGGGAAACCCAACATACACGGATACTATGCTTGCTATAAAAGGTACAAGCGTTTCCCAACCTTTCCCATCGATCCACAATTCGGAACCGGGTCCATTTCCTTAGGATAAAGGTTTACTGCTTCACTCACAGTCTCACGCATATATCCACAAGTGTACGGCAGGGGTAAACAAAGTTTCCAAGGAGAGATGGCTATCGGCCCTAGCTGCTTCAATCTGGTACCGGGCTTACCGACTCCCATATATCGGCATGCATGTGGTACGTTCAAAAACTTGACACACTCAACCACACATTTCGACCTTAATCAATTATCATACACGGATGGGAGATCTACATCTATCATCCCGCCCGTCAATCCTTATGATTCCAACATAAGTAAAGACAAGCAATTCCTATGTCTCGCGAGTGACAGGAAATCACTCGACTTGTAACGAACCTAAAGCAATGCCCTATCGATCCTTTCATACTAGTGTTGCAATTCATAGGTACTAGGAAATGTACAGCTAAGGTATTCAATCAACTCCTTGAAACGTAAATGCACACGCATAGGAAATTCATAGATGCATAATTGGTAAAGGTTAGGTTATGCTCCGGTGTAACACCCAGATTTCCAAGAAATCCGAATGCTTCCATATGTGTGCCCAGGATGTCCACAGAACACATATAGATTACAAATATTGAATCACAGAGAACACAATGCTCGAATAAAGTAGTTTACATCAGAGTTTAACACAAGACATAGTCTTAAACAAATAACACAGCGGAAGACTTAATACTATTAAACGCTTCATAACTAGTAGAGCCTCAAATCCACAGGGACACCGACTGGTTGAACACAGCTTAGAAGTACGGCAGATCCTCCGGATACTCAGCAAGCGACTGATCATTCATTGCTCCATCTGTTACCCATCCGGGATTTTGTTGAATAGTTGCAAGTGTAAGTAAACCATCTTACTTAACAAGTATAACACGGGTTATGCAAGGACAAAAGGCTGGACACGGTTAAACTGCAGTAGCACTTTTAGTTGTTTCATTTTATTATCATCCAAATTACTATCAATGAGTAGATCCCAAGTATAACCCATTTATAAGGTATAAGTGATTATAGAACCAACCAACACCAACCACTAATATCATCTTCTAATAAAAAAGGATCCAGGCCGCTCGTGTCCGTGAGCACGGCTATCATGATAGATCAACACTCTGCAGAGGTTTCGCCCTTTACCCGCCGGTCACATAAATCCAAAAGAACTTATGTTACGAGGACTTTCACAAAACACCCTAACAAGCACAGTAGCCGTTTTGGTTCAACATAGGCAGCATAACCCGAGGCATCGAGATTGACGTACGCTCAGGGCGCAACGTGAGGGGGTCAATGGCGTCCAGAGCGAGAGCGCAATCATCGCAACGTGTGAAGCTGCCGTACATCGGGCGCTTACATCACGGGACTTTGCCTAACGGGGCATAGCCAACGGATAAAACCGTCCTCGATGGATCAAACTATACTCTCACCCATGCACCCCACATACGCCTTTCGGTAACCACTGGCGAGCTAGAGACGTACAAGTTAATTATCCAAGACCAGAGCCATTATAGTTCCAACGGCGGCGAACAGGTTCCTGGGTTGCCGCTTTAAGAACCGGACCTTACGGAGAGACATTAGAACAAAGCACAAAGCACATGCTCTAATTCCCTAGACCAAACCTTATAGAGACACTAGAACAAAGCACGCAACACATGCTCTAGTTCCCCGAACCATGTTGCTAAAAAGCATCTTTTAACCATCATTGAAGTGAACCATTAGTTCAATATTGACATTAAAAATAAATGTTGGTTGCAGCGCGTAGCATAGTCTAACCATAATGCATAAAACCCCGGGTAAACAAGGAGTAAGGTAAAGACTAGGAACATCCTTAATGGTTAACAGTATTAGACACATGCATATGATTTATGTGATTAATCGGTGTATAGGTAACAAGGATGGTCCGTGTTATACTTGCCTTCCTCAGAGAACTGCTGCTGCACTTGGTCTTCGAGAACGGGATCGTCGGCAAACTCGAACGGCTCGGCAACTACTCACATCAACCACCAACAAGCATCCACACATACATGCAAACAAGATTATTTAATTAGAACAATACACCAAACATGAACAAAAGATGAAAAGAGGGTTTTAGAGTTACTCTACGCTTCACTACGAACACGTGAGCGCGAAAACCACTCAAATTGGAGTTAAAACGGAGAAACTATGCTAAAAACAGGCTCTAGGGGCTTGCTGGTAAAGATTTTAGGCTTCCAGGAGTGTTTTTGAAAGAAACCAGGGACCTAAAACGTAATTTTGTATAAAAACTCAAGGGCTGCGACGTAAAAACACCTTTCAGGACGGCGGGCATTATTTTTCAAAAGCGCAGGGGCTAAAACAAAAGAAAAAGGACTTGGTTGTAAATACTTTTGAACTGCACCGGACCGCGGGTTGATTTTTGAAAAACAGAGGGGCTCTTTTGCAAAAACGCCACGGCAACGGCTGGATGCTGACGTCATCATTGACCGAACCGTGGACCGGCCTGAACCGCGGTTCACAGGAACCGGCTCGGTTTAACCTGGGTTTCAGATCTGGCCGTTGGATGGGAATCGAACGGTGGAAAACAGATCGGCTCAAGGGGTCGCCGGAGCGCGGCGGCGCCAGGCCGAAGCTCGCCGGAGAAAGCTCGGCTCGGCGCTACGGTGCATCAAAGCTCGCCGTGATTGATCCTAGAGAGAGAGGAGAGAGAGGGGAACTCGATTTGGGGGTTTAGAGCGGGGATTGCACGGCGATGGCGGCTAACGACGCACGGCGGCGGAGAAAAGACTCCGGCGAGCTCGTTCACGCGGAGGAGAGGGAGAAAAAGAGGGGTTTTAGGCTCGGCGCATTGCTTACCCCGCGGTGAAGCTTCGAGGCTAACCCTAGGCGGCTAGGCGGCAGCGAGGCGGCGGGTTGATGGCGGTGGCGCGAGCTCGGGGTTCGGTGTTAGGGTTTGAGCGTGAGAGTTGGGGATACGGCTCAAGGGAGGGGCGGCGCTATTTATGGGGGCTTCAAGCTCCTTGGCGTGCGCGCCAAGTCGCGAGGGAGGGCGGCGTGCGCAAGGCGGAGTCCGCGGCGGCGCGTGGTGGAGGAGCTCTAGCCGCGTACGGCTGGAGGTGGGCGATGACAGGTGGGTCCCACCTGTCGGCCTCACAGGGAGGAGAAGGCGCGCGCTGGGCTGAGCGGCCGCGGTGGGCTGGAGCAGCTGCGGTGCTGGGCCTGAGCTGCTGGGCCGCACGAAAGAAAAGGCTGGGGTTGGGCCGCGGAAAAAAGAAAAAAGGAGAAAGAGATGAGGAGTGGGCTGGCTGGGCTGAAAAGAGAGAGGGAAAAAGAGAGAGAAAAGAAAAAGTTTTTCTTTTATTCAAACACTCATTTGAATTCAAATTCAAATTCAAATTTGAATTCAACAATCAAAAATAAATGCACCAGCATGAATGCAACAATAATGTTTCTATGCCCTATACTTGCTTTTATTTATTCAAAAATTTTATTTTCCTCCATTATTTATGAGCAATCAAAAATAAAAACCAATTAATTACTAATTTTTTTAAATTGGGCATTTTTAGGGTGTTACAAACCTACCCCCCTTAAGATGAATCTCGTCCCCAAGATTCAGACGTGGATTGGAAGAGATGTGGATATTCTGCCTTGAGATCATCCTCCCGTTCCCAGGTTGCCTCATCCTCTGTATGACGATTCCACTGAACCTTGCACATACGTATTACTTTGTTCCTGGTAACTCTCTCGGACTCCTCTAAGATTTTAACCGGATACTCCTCATAAGTAAGGTCCTCCTGCACATTTAGCTCCTCCAACGGAATCTGTTCCTCAGGCACCCGTAAACACTTCTTTAGCTGAGACACTTGGAACACATCATGCACTCCTGCCAATTTCTCTGGTAACTCCAACTGATAAGCCACTTCACCTCTCCGTTCTAATATCTTGAATGGTCCAATGTAGCGAGGTGCTAGCTTGCCTTTGACGTTGAATCTCTTCACACCTCTCATTGGTGACACCTTAAGATACACAAAATCACCAATCTCGAAGCTAAGGTCTCGTCGCCTTACATCTGCATAACTTTTCTGCCGCGACTGAGCTGTTCTCAAATTCTGCCTGATAACCTGCACTTGTTCTTCTGCCTGCTTTAAGACCTCTGGTCCAAATACTTTACCTTCTCCGGTCTGATTCCAGAACAACGGTGTCCTGCACTTTCTTCCGTACAACGCCTCAAATGGTGACATCCTGAGACTCTGCTGATAGCTGTTGTTGTACGAGAACTCTGCATAGCACAAACTCTTATCCCAACTACTCCCATACTGCAATGCACATGCCCTCAACATATCCTCTAGTATTTGATTCGTCCTCTCTGTCTGACCGTCTGTCTGCGGATGGTAAGCGGAACTGAAGTGAAGCTTAGTATCCATGGACTCATGTAACTTGCGCCAAAAGTGCGACGTAAACTGACTGCCTCGGTCTGACACTATCTTCTTCGGTACACCATGCAAACATACAATCCGCTCCATATACAACTCTGCTAGTTTGGCACCGGAATATGTAGTCTTTACCGGGATAAAGTGAGCCACCTTCGTCAATCGGTCCACTATCACCCATATAGAGTCATAACCTTTCTGTGTGCGGGGCAATCCTGTTATAAAATCCATACCCACTTCTTCCCATTTCCACTCTGGTATCTTCATAGGCTGAAGCAAACCTGCCGGTCTCTGATGTTCAGCCTTAACTCTCTGGCATACGTCACAAAGAGCTACATGTGCTGCAGCATCGCGCTTCAGACCATACCACCAGAATCTTTCCTTGAGATCCAAGTACATCTTGGTACTTCCCGGGTGAATGGAATATGCTGACTCGTGCGCTTTCCGTAAGATAACATCCTTGATATGCTGCTGATCTGGCACCACTATTCTGTTACCATACCACACTGTTCCTTGATCATCCAATCGGAATCCTGGCGCTTTATCTGTCCCAACCTTCTTAATCAACTCCTTGATCTCCTCATCCTCCAATTGACCTTTTCGGATCTCCTGTTCAAGGGTTGACTCCACTTCTAGCTCAGTCACGTTGGCTATCATACCCAAGTTCAAACGTTCAAATTCCCGACTAAGCTCTTCCGGCAAATCCTGTCTCGTCAGCACATTTGCATAACTCTTTCTACTCAAAGCATCGGCCACTAAGTTAGCCTTCCCTGGATGGTAGTGAATCTCCAGTTCAAAGTCATTGATCTTCTCAAGCCAACGACGTTGCCTCATATTCAACTCGGTCTGCATGAACACATACTTAAGACTCTTGTGGTCGGTATAGATGTCACATTTGTGTCCAATCAAATAATGCCTCCAGATCTTCAACGCGTGTACTACGGCTGCCAATTCCAGATCATGTGTCGGATAATTCAGCTCATGTCTCCTCAACTGTCTGGACGCATATGCCACAACTCTACCTTCCTGCATGAGTACACATCCCAATCCTTGACGAGACGCATCGCAATACACTGAGAAACTCTTAGTAACATCTGGCAGTATCAATACTGGTGCAGTGGTCAGCCTTTTCTTCAACTCCTCAAAACTAGCTTGGCACTGCGGCGTCCACACGAACTTGGCATTCTTTTCTAGCAATGATGTCAAGGGCTTAGCGATCTTGGAGAATCCCTCAATAAAACGCCGGTAGTAACCTGCCATTCCGAGAAAACTCCTGATCTCACTGACATTCTGCGGTGGAATCCAGTTGAGAACATCTCTGACCTTCTTCGGATCAACTGCGACACCTCCATTTGACAACACATGGCCCAAGAATGATACCTCCTTCAGCCAGAATTCACATTTACTCAACTTAGCATACAACTGATGTTCTCGGAGTCTCTGCATCACTAACCTCAAATGTTCCTCGTGCTCTTCCTCATTCTTAGAGAAAACCAGAATATCATCGATGAACACCACGACGAACTTGTCAAGATAATCCATGAACACGCTGTTCATCAAATACATGAAGTAGGCCGGTGCATTAGTCAATCCAAAGGACATAACTGTGAACTCATACAAACCATACCGGGTAGTGAAAGCTGTCTTAGGGATGTCTGTCACCCGGATTCTCATCTGATGATAGCCTGATCTGAGATCAATCTTCGAGAACACACAAGCTCCCCTCAATTGGTCAAAGAGATCATCGATCCTTGGCAGTGGGTACTTATTCTTGATGGTGACCTCATTGAGGGCTCGATAGTCTATGCACATCCTCTGTGTCCCGTCTTTCTTATCAACGAACAACACTGGAGCTCCCCAAGGCGAACAACTAGGGCGTATATACCCCTTAGCTAGTAAGGCCTTTAATTCTTCTTTAAGTTTCTTTAATTCTTTTACCCCCATTCTATATGGTCTTTTAGCTATGGGTGCTGTGCTAGGCATAAGTTCAATAACAAATTCAACTTCACGTTCCGGAGGCATACCTGGCAATTCATCTGGGAACACATCTGGATACTCGTTCACCACTCGAATGTCTTTCAACTCTGTACCTTCCGCATGATTGACCTGACCAGGCTCTGTGGTTTTGGTTGCTTGATACTCAATCTTCTCCCCTGATGGAGTCACTAATTGAACTGCACGCTTGGAACACTGGATGACGGCATCGTACTTTGCTAGCCAGCTCATTCCCAAAATCAGATCCATCCCGATAGAATTTAGGACTATAGGGTGTGCTAAGAAGTCTACCCCCCTTATGTTAACTGCTACATTAGGACAGCGTATTGTGGCCCGAAGTTCTCCCCCTGGTGAGTTAACTAACATGGTGTTCCCCATAGGTTGCATAAGCATCAAGTTCTTTTTCACGAAAACAGCGGATATAAAAGCATGCGAAGCTCCAGAATCGAACAAAACTGTAGCAGGTTGTGAGTTGACCGAAAACGTACCGACTACCACATCTGTGGCTACTTCTGCAGTTTCTGCTCCCACATGGTTGAGCTTGCCCCTAGCGTAGTTCTGCTGGCCACGATTTCCCTGTGCCTGCTGCTGATTCCCATTCTGAGCTGGTTGTGGTCCTGCCTTCTGGTTGTTGTTCTGACTGGTGGAATTCTGGGTCCTCCGGGGACAAAAGTTAGCGTAGTGTCCCTGTTCACCACAGTGATAGCATACCCTTGGGCCGACAGGAGTGGTGTTAGCCTGGGTAGTGCGCGAAGCCTGGGTGTTCTGCTGCGCGTTCTGGTAGCGCTGCTGTTGCTGCTGGGGTGGTGCATACTGGGGACGTTGCTGGTTCTGGCCGCGGTTCTGAAGGCTTGACTGTCCCTGAGTGCGCTGCTGATTCACCTGCTGGGGGTTGTAGCGGGGGCGGATGTTGCTGCCAGATTGCTGGTTCATGAACTTTCTCTTCTTGTCCTCGATCTCGCGGCGCTTGTGCTCCACCATCAGAGCACCATCAACCAAAGCACCGAAGGTTGGGAAGGTGATGCACATCAACTGTAGCTGCAAACCATCCTGGAGTCCATTCCGGAAGCGAGTTTGCCTCTTTTCGTCCGTCGACACTTCATCCGGTGCGTAGCGGGCCAGCTCGAGGAACTTGTCACGGTAGGCAGTGACACTCATTCCTTCCTGTGTCAGGGCTAGGAATTCCCTCTTCTTCAGGACCGTCAGTCCCTCCGGCACATGGTGAGCACGGAAGGCATCACCGAACTGCTGCCAAGTGATCTGGTTGCGATCGGGTTGCGCATATTGGTATGCTACCCACCAGTCGAGAGCGGCTCCTTCAAATTGTCCAGAGGCGTAGAGCACCTTCTCCCTGTCATCACACTGAGCAATGTCGAGCTGTCTCTCCACTGCCTTGATCCAGTCTTATGCTTCCATTGGGTCCTTGGCGCGGGAGAACTTTGGCGGGCGCCCCTTCAAGAATTCTCCCCTCCTGTCCCTGATGGGCTGGGGAGGTGGCTGAACAGGTGGATTCTGCAGGTTCTGCTGCATCAACGCTATGGCCTGAGTCAACTGTTGCATCGTCTGTGTCTGCAAGCGGACAAGATCCTCCATGGTGGGCGGCTGATTCTGGTTCTGATTCGGGTTCTGGTTCTGGTTCTGATTGCCACCACCCGTCGATCCTCTTGTCCCAACCATCTGTCATAAATCAAAATCCCAACATTCATAGTCACAGTCATGTCTGAACCAGTGTCAAGAACAGAAGCAATCCATTGACAAGATAAGGTACTCAGGCGATAGGAAAGATAGTAGAGGATGTGCAAAGGAGAGGTTAGGAACCCATCTATCTATCCACTAAATACCTTATACCTTAGTCCAATACTAGATGATTGCAGACTCTCGTCCACGCTCATCACAACCATTACAAAGATCCAAATCACACATAAGCATAATGACAATTCATTCAAGCATTTAAAGTCAAGGTTCACACAAGACTCGACACTCTTAGACTAGTTTTGGACCCAAAAACGTTCTATTTGATCTCTACTAGCATTTAGGGTCGATGGTGGTGCAGTAAGCTAGGGTGTTGTATCAAGTCCTTCTGCGTGGTGGCGACTGTGCACCTAACTCTGGACTACATGGCGCAGGTCCTTCCGACTGGTGCTGCAGCTCCTCGGGGTTCCCTTCTTCGGCCTCCTGCCTAAGAAGCTCCTTGTAGGCATCCAGGTTGCGTGCCTCCAACGGGTACTCATCGATGTGAGGTGGAAGGTAGCCATCAGTGCTCTTATGGACTATCTATCTCTGTCGAGCCATCTATGGAAGTAAAAACTAGAGGAGGGCTAGAAAATTTTCACAAAAGACAGAGGTAGAATAGAACACCATTTTTTTTCAACAGCAACTCAACTCTAGGATGTAAAATAATTTTTAGAGCAAGGATTAAGCAAGTTCTAATCGACCGTTCTATCTAGGCCGTGATCCTACAGTCAGCACGGCTCTGATACCAACTTTGTAACACCCAGATTTCCAAGAAATCCGAATGCTTCCATATGTGTGCCCAGGATGTCCACAGAACACATATAGATTACAAATATTGAATCACAGAGAACACAATGCTCGAATAAAGTAGTTTACATCAGAGTTTAACACAAGACATAGTCTTAAACAAATAACACAGCGGAAGACTTAATACTATTAAACGCTTCATAACTAGTAGAGCCTCAAATCCACAGGGACACCGACTGGTTGAACACAGCTTAGAAGTACGGCAGATCCTCCGGATACTCAGCAAGCGACTGATCATTCATTGCTCCATCTGTTACCCATCCGGGATTTTGTTGAATAGTTGCAAGTGTAAGTAAACCATCTTACTTAACAAGTATAACACGGGTTATGCAAGGACAAAAGGCTGGACACGGTTAAACTGCAGTAGCACTTTTAGTTGTTTCATTTTATTATCATCCAAATTACTATCAATGAGTAGATCCCAAGTATAACCCATTTATAAGGTATAAGTGATTATAGAACCAACCAACACCAACCACTAATATCATCTTCTAATCAAAAAGGATCCAGGCCGCTCGTGTCCGTGAGCACGGCTATCATGATAGATCAACACTCTGCAGAGGTTTCGCCCTTTACCCGCCGTTCACATAAATCCAAAAGAACTTATGTTACGAGGACTTTCACAAAACACCCTAACAAGCACAGTAGCCGTTTTGGTTCAACATAGGCAGCATAACCCGAGGCATCGAGATTGACGTACGCTCAGGGCGCAACGTGAGGGGGTCAATGGCGTCCAGAGCGAGAGCGCAATCATCGCAACGTGTGAAGCTGCCGTACATCGGGCGCTTACATCACGGGACTTTGCCTAACGGGGCATAGCCAACGGATAAAACCGTCCTCGATGGATCAAACTATACTCTCACCCATGCACCCCACATACGCCTTTCGGTAACCACTGGCGAGCTAGAGACGTACAAGTTAATTATCCAAGACCGGAGCCATTATAGTTCCAACGGCGGCGAACAGGTTCCTGGGTTGCCGCTTTAAGAACCGGACCTTACGGAGAGACATTAGAACAAAGCACAAAGCACATGCTCTAATTCCCTAGACCAAACCTTATAGAGACACTGGAACAAAGCACGCAGCACATGCTCTAGTTCCCCGAACCATGTTGCTAAAAAGCATCTTTTAACCATCATTGAAGTGAACCATTAGTTCAATATTGACATTAAAAATAAATGTTGGTTGCAGCGCGTAGCATAGTCTAACCATAATGCATAAAACCCCGGGTAAACAAGGAGTAAGGTAAAGACTAGGAACATCCTTAATGGTTAACAGTATTAGACACATGCATATGATTTATGTGATTAATCGGTGTATAGGTAACAAGGATGGTCCGTGTTATACTTGCCTTCCTCAGAGAACTGCTGCTGCACTTGGTCTTCGAGAACGGGATCGTCGGCGAACTCGAACGGCTCGGCAACTACTCACATCAACCACCAACAAGCATCCACACATACATGCAAACAAGATTATTTAATTAGAACAATACACCAAACATGAACAAAAGATGAAAAGAGGGTTTTAGAGTTACTCTACGCTTCACTACGAACACGTGAGCGCGAAAACCACTCAAATTGGAGTTAAAACGGAGAAACTATGCTAAAAACGGGCTCTAGGGGCTTGCTGGTAAAGATTTTAGGCTTCCAGGAGTGTTTTTGAAAGAAACCAGGGACCTAAAACGTAATTTTGTATAAAAACTCAAGGGCTGCGACGTAAAAACACCTTTCAGGACGGCGGGCATTATTTTTCAAAAGCGCAGGGGCTAAAACGAAAGAAAAAGGACTTGGTTGTAAATACTTTTGAACTGCACCGGACCGCGGGTTGATTTTTGAAAAACAGAGGGGCTCTTTTGCAAAAACGCCACGGCAACGGCTGGATGCTGACGTCATCATTGACCGAACCGTGGACCGGCCTGAACCGCGGTTCACAGGAACCGGCTCGGTTTAACCTGGGTTTCAGATCTGGCCGTTGGATGGGAATCGAACGGTGGAAAACAGATCGGCTCAAGGGGTCGCCGGAGCGCGGCGGCGCCAGGCCGAAGCTCGCCGGAGAAAGCTCGGCTCGGCGCTACGGTGCATCAAAGCTCGCCGTGATTGATCCTAGAGAGAGAGGAGAGAGAGGGGAACTCGATTTGGGGGTTTAGAGCGGGGATTGCACGGCGATGGCGGCTAACGACGCACGGCGGCGGAGAAAAGACTCCGGCGAGCTCGTTCACGCGGAGGAGAGGGAGAAAAAGAGGGGTTTTAGGCTCGGCGCATTGCTTACCCCGCGGTGAAGCTTCGAGGCTAACCCTAGGCGGCTAGGCGGCAGCGAGGCGGCGGGTTGATGGCGGTGGCGCGAGCTCGGGGTTCGGCGTTAGGGTTTGAGCGTGAGAGTTGGGGATACGGCTCAAGGGAGGGGCGGCGCTATTTATGGGGGCTTCAAGCTCCTTGGCGTGCGCGCCAAGTCGCGAGGGAGGGCGGCGTGCGCAAGGCGGAGTCCGCGGCGGCGCGTGGTGGAGGAGCTCTAGCCGCGTACGGCTGGAGGTGGGCGATGACAGGTGGGTCCCACCTGTCGGCCTCACAGGGAGGAGAAGGCGCGCGCTGGGCTGAGCGGCCACGGTGGGCTGGAGCAGCTGCGGTGCTGGGCCTGAGCTGCTGGGCCGCGCGAAAGAAAAGGCTGGGGTTGGGCCGCGGAAAAAAGAAAAAAGGAGAAAGAGATGAGGAGTGGGCTGGCTGGGCTGAAAAGAGAGAGGGAAAAAGAGAGAGAAAAGAAAAAGTTTTTCTTTTATTCAAACACTCATTTGAATTCAAATTCAAATTCAAATTTGAATTCAACAATCAAAAATAAATGCACCAGCATGAATGCAACAATAATGTTTCTATGCCCTATACTTGCTTTTATTTATTCAAAAATTTTATTTTCCTCCATTATTTATGAGCAATCAAAAATAAAAACCAATTAATTACTAATTTTTTTAAATTGGGCATTTTTAGGGTGTTACATCCGGGGCTTGCCTTCTTGCTCAAGCTGGGGGTTAGCCTCCAGGTTGGTCGATCCTGCACCGGCACCTTCCTCCGGGACTTCTTCCTCGTCAGCGGGGATGAGGTGGTAGTTGCCGTCCGGGATAGCGCCTTCTACATGAGATGCATAACTTAAGGTGGCTGCCTATTGATTCTATGATTAAGGCCTTTGAAGGCCATATTCACCTAGACATGCTTAAGCACTACTAGTTTCTTCACAAAAACAGGTAGAGGTGTGGGAAAAGTTTTATTTGACTTCGATGGTGATTGTGTACATATATAAAAGAACTCTATTTATTACTTCACAATTTAGGGTGCTGTTCTGGAATTTCAGATTCCATCTATTTTATTTTAACTAACTAACAAAAAGGTTTATTCTTTTATAAAAATCAATTTCCATCTAGATTACCTCTCATTTTTGTTTCTCCTTTTCTGCCCATCATTTTTATCTATAAACTTTATGACAGCTACTGGAGTATAAGAGCTAAGCTCACTCCAAAATTTAGCTAAATCTGAGCTACACATAATTTATTAAAAATATATCAATCAGCTGTCTGCAGAAATGAAATAAATTCATATAAAATTGAAAATACATCCAATTCATAAAATCTTCCTACCAGAGCTAGTCATAAGTATGAGGAGGGCTCTGGCCAAATGGTGGCTCAAAATAACCCTTGGACAGTCCTCAATAAATTTCCATCCAAAAACACATATTAATTTATTTGCTAGTCTAAACAGAGAAAAAATTAAGTTTTTTTTCATTTTTAACAGGTGTGCTAACAAGTTTCTAGTCCTCTGGAGCAAAATGGTGATTTTTCACTGCACAGATTATTTTTAATAATTTCTGTACTGCAAAAAGACAGGAAACACATTTTAATTCATAACTGAAGCTACACTTCATATTTTTAGGTCCCCTTTGGACACAAGCTGTCCAAAGTTACTACAAACAACATATCCAAAGATCAAACCTAGCGGAGCTCTGGATTTGAAATGGTGCACAAGTTTCAATTTCCACAATTTGAATTTTAATTCAAAAACGGTTCATCAAAAGTATACACATGCCCAAAGGAGATTGGAGTTTACAATCTCATGAATCCAGGGAGTATTTTTGTGCATTTTTCTGATTTTTGTACGATTTTTAACGGATTTTACAAGATTCGGGAAAATTAGATCTAGGTTTAAGAATCTTTTTACGCAGGGAACCCTAGAACTTTCAAAACCTTACGAACAAGTCACTGGTTTTTGCGCAGAGGACCCTAGAAAAACGAAGACGATGAACTTATGCCCTCGGCTCTCACCGGAGTTGCGCCGGCCAAACGGCGGCGAACTAGGCTCGGGGAAGTGGGGGAAAAGCATCATGGGCTCACCACGAGTCGGTTGGGGACGGTTGGGAGGCCGGGGAAGCTCGGGGTTTCGCCGGCGACGAGCGGTGGCGGTGCGGCCGCCGCGACTGCTACGCCGGTGAGGTCGGAGGCGTTCGTCGGGGTTTGAAGGGTCCTAGAGCACCAGTGGAGCACGAGGAAGCTAATGGCGTGCTCGGTTGACCTCGGGGACGGCTCGGAGTAGGGTCTCGACGTGAGGGTGCTCCGGCGGCCGAAAATCGCGATTTGGGGGAAATCTTGATTTCTCGCCGGAGAAGCGACAATAGCTCGGGGGAAGTGGGGGGATTTGGAGCTAGGGTAGAGGTCTAGCTTCGTGCGCGATGAATTTGGGAATGGTGGAGAGTGGAAGGAGAATTTCTCGGTGAAGCTTGGCTCGGTCCGTGCGGCGCGAGGAAGAAGACGACGGAGCGAGCGCGGGGAAGTGAAAATGGCTAAGTGAGCGAGTGAGTGGAGGGGTGTGAGTGCTCGGTGGAGTGCTTGGGCACGCGAGGGAGGCACTGTGCTGCCTCGGGAGCGTGCGAGCGCACGGCGCGGCGCGAGCAGGCCGCCATGAATGCGGCGCGAGCTCGGGCAGCGCGCGAGCGACTCGACCGGGCGAGGAGATCCTTGAGTGACGTCGGGGGATCCTCTACAGTGCTCTTGGAGCGTAGCGGGGCGGAATCGCGGCCTGCAGAGCGCTCAGCGCGGCGCGAGCGCGCGTGCGGCCACGGCGGCGCGCGACCGGCATGATGGCGCTCCGCGGCGCGAGGCAAGGCGGCTTGACGACGGCGATGCGACGGCTCGGGAGTGGCTGGACAAGTGCAAGACGACAAGCGCCAGCGTCCGCCGCGGCTCGGCCAGCTCGGTGCCGCCTGCGCCGCTCGCCGGCCACGTGGCGGCCGAGCTCCGGCCAGCGCAGGAGCGCGCCAGGGCACTGTTGGCGCCCCGTGGAGCTTCGTTTTCCAATTTGAATTTTCTCCAAAAATTTGAACTGAACTTGAAAATGTGTGAAAATAAAAGTTGGAGTTTGGGAGATGGGACACAACTTTCTTTTTGGGGTGAACCTAAAATTTCAAATTTTTCAAGCTCAAACAACCCAAAAACAAAAAGCTGCCCAGAACGGTATTTCGAGTTTTTGAGGGGCTAAACTGCAAAATTTTCAAAAGTTCCAAACAGTGACTAGGGTTTATTTGTGATGAAAAACAACTTTTATTTTTGGAGAGTTTCAAGTTTAGTACAAAAATCTTGAGTTTTCAGTTGGGTGTCAAACAACCCTTGTTTTTGAATTTAAATTTGAATTTTTGATGGATTTTTGAGTTTCAACCCATAATTCCTTTTTGCATTGATTATAAATGTACTTTTAATATTTTTGACATTTGAGATGTCACAGCCTACCCCCCTTAAAAGGAATCTCGTCCCGAGGTTCGATTAAACTTAGGAATAAAGAGGGGAAAGAAATACCTCGGCTTACGAAAGAATGTCGGGGAAGTTCTTCCTAAGATAGTCCTCGATTTCCCATGTGGCTTCATCTTCGAAGTGATGGCTCCACTGAATTTTGTACATTTTAACTCCCTTTCTTCGTGTTTGTCTCTCTTTCTCGTCGAGGATCTTAACAGGATGCTCATCATAAGAGAGATCCGGTTCAACCGAGAGTTCCTCTTGTTCAACAACTTCGGTCGGAACACGAAGACACCTCTTGAGTTGGGAAACATGAAACACATCGTGTACGCCTGAAAGCTTCTCGGGAAGCTTCACTTGATAGGCCACTGGTCCGCATTGTTGAATAATTTCATATGGGCCGATATAACGAGGTGCAAGCTTTCCTTTTAATCCAAATCTTTGCACACCCTTGGTCGGGGAGACCTTAAGATACACGTGATTACCAACTTCAAACTGAAGTGGCTTCCACCGTTGATCGTAGTAACTCTTTTGCCGTGACTGGGCGGTTCTCAAATTTTCACGAATGATCCTACCCTTTTCTTCTGCTTCCTTCACGAGGTCAGGGCCATAAGTATATCTCTCGCCTGCCTGGGACCAACACAACGGGGTCCAACATCTTCTACCATATAAGGCTTCGAAAGGTGCCATTTTAAGACTCGCCTGGTAGCTGTTGTTATAGGAGAATTTGGCCAGAGATAGACATTTCTCCCAATTCTTCTCATAATGAATAACACAAGCTCGAAGCATATCCTCAAGTATTTGATTTACCCTTTCCGTCTGCCCATCGGTCTGTGGGTGATATGCTGAACTACGGATCAGCTTTGTGCCTAGGGATAATTGCAATTGTTCCCAAAAGCGTGCTACGAACGGAGCACCACGATCTGAAATTATCGTCTTGGGTACCCCATGTAGACAAACGATCCGCTCTAAATAAATCTCCGCGTATTTCTTAGCAGCACAAATGGTATTGACCGGAGTAAAGTGTGCGGTCTTGGAAAGACGATCCACAATTACCCAAATAGAATCATGCCCCTGAGGGGTTCTGGGAAGTCCAACACCCCTGAGGGGTTCTGGGAAGTCCAACAATGAAATCCACTTCCATGAGGGAATAGGTAGAGGTTGAAGCGTGCCTGCTACCTTCAAGTGGCTAGCCTTAACCCGCTGGCATGTGTCACATTCTGAGACATACGTGGCAATTTCTCGCTTCATTCGAGTCCACCAAAAGTTTTGTTTCAGATCTTGGTACATTTTGGTGCTGCCGGGATGGATAGAAAATTTAGAGAGATGGGCCTCATCCATAATCATCCTCTGGAGTTCCGTGTTTTTGGGCACCACGAGGCGATGTCCAAACCACATCACTCCCTGCCCATCTAGCCGGAAACACTTGTACTTCTCTTTCACCTTTTCTTTTGACAATTTCCTTTTAAGGATTTTAATGCTCGCGTCATTTAATTGGGCTACAACAATCTGATCGTGCAAGGTTGGTTCAACTGCAATATGGTTGAAGTACCCGTGTGGAACAATCTCTAAATTGAGCTTAGCCATTTCATGACACAGGGTGTCAGCGTAGGACTCCACGGAAAGACAATGACAATGAGCCTTGCGGCTTAGTGCATCCGCAACTACATTAGCCTTCCCGGGGTGATAATGCACACTAAGGTCATAGTCCTTTGCTAACTCCAACCATCTTCGTTGCCTCATATTCAAATGTGCCTGGGTGAAAACATATTTGAGGCTCTTGTGGTCTGTGTATATGTTGTATGGAACACCCATCAAATAGTGTCTCCACATCTTGAGAGCATGAATAACCGCTGCTAACTCAAGATCATGCGTGGGGTAGTTTTGCTCATGAGGCCGAAGTGCTCGAGAAGCATAAGCAATGACTCGGTTCTCTTGCATGAGGACACAGCCAAGTCCGGTGCCTGATGCATCGCAATAGACATCATAGGGCTTGGTGCAATCGGGCTGAGCCAAAACCGGGGCTGAAGTTAAATGTCTTCTCAAAGTGTGAAAAGCTTCCTCACATTTGTCATTCCACTCAAATTTGACTCCCTTCTTTAAGAGTTCGGTCATGGGCTTCGCAATCCGAGAGAAGTCCGGAATAAAACGGCGGTAATAACCGGCTAGACCCAGAAAACTCCGAATCTCGTGGACAGAGGTAGGTGGTTGCCAATCTAGCACCTCTTGCACTTTGGTTGGATCCACGGATATACCATCCTTGGAAACCGTGTGACCTAAAAATTTCACGCTCTCTAACTAGAATTCACACTTGGAGAACTTGGCGTAGAGCTGGTGATCTCTCAACCTTTGAAGAACAATGCGAAGGTGCTCGACATGCTCTTCCTCATTCTTAGAATATATAAGAATGTCTTCAATGAAAACCACCACAAACTTGTCTAGTTCCGACATGAAGACCGAATTCATGAGGTACATGAAGTTGGCTGGGGCATTGGTGAGTCCAAAAGACATAACCAAGAATTCATAAAGCCCGTAACGTGTAGAAAAGGCAGTCTTTGGAATGTCACAAGGCCTGGTTTTTATTTGGTGATAGCCAGAGCGAAGGTCAATCTTGGAGAACACTCTGGCACCAGCTAGTTGGTCAAACAGGATGTCAATACGGGGAAGCGGGTACTTGTTCTTAATAGTTACCGCATTGAGAGGCCGGTAATCAATACACAACCTCAAGGAATGGTCCTTCTTCTTCACAAAGATAGCGGGACATCCCCAAGGCGATACACTTGGACGAATGAAACCCTTGTCTAGCAATTCTTGGAGTTGAATTTTTAATTCAGCCAGTTCATTGGGTGGCATTCTATAGGGTCTCTTTGATATAGGTGCTGTGCCAGGTTGCAGTTCAATCACAAATTCAATGTCCCTATCCGGCGGCATCCCAGGTAAGTCATCCGGAAATACATCGGCATACTCACATACCACCGGAATGTCCTTTAGTTGGGTTTCTACCATCGTATAAGCACACGCATTGGCGCAAGTCCGTTGTAGCAGATATAGCACACTAGGGCCATGCGTAGGCGAGTTTATTTCAACAACTCGTTCCGCAACATCTAGGACAACCTTATGTTGAGTCATCCAATTGGCTCCTAACACAATGTCGATTCCTTCCATACCAAGCAGAATTAAATCTGTTGGAAATGTTTTACTTCCCAGCCTGATTGGAACTTTTCGGGTGACTTGGTTGGATGCAATTTTACCTCCCGCGGTTGATATCACATAAGATGATTTGGTATGGTACGATTTTAGTCCGCATTTCACATGAAACCTTGTGCTTATAAAACTATGTGTTGTCCCGGAATCAAACAATATCACAGCAGGTTGAGTGCAGATAGGGAAGGTACCAGTCATGTCTGGGGCTCCCTCGGGTAGGTCGGCCAAAGTGGTGTAGTTGAGCCGTCCTTGCCGAACCTGCACGCGCTGCTGCTGTTTGCCCTTGTTTTGCTGATTTCCCGGGCGCTGGTTCTGCTGCTTGTTCTGCGGGCAATCCTTGATAAAGTGATCTTTACTTCCACACTTGAAGCACTGATAGCCGGCTCCAGGGCGAGCTGGCTGCTGTGCATTTTGCTTTGGTGCCTGCTGCTGCTGCGGCGGTGGAGGGAAACGGGGCACGTTAGGCTGTGGCGGCCTAGCAACCCATCCACCTCCCTGAGGTGCCCTGGACTGTCCCTGTGGTGCAGCCGGGGGAACTAAGCGGAACCTCTGTGGCTGCGCGCTCGACGGTCCAGCGGGAGCCTTCCTCTTCTTCTCCGCCTTGTGCACCATATTGGCGTCTTCCTGGGCAATGGCAAGGTTCACAAGATCGTCGTACGTGGCAGCATGGGTGGTGGCCAACTGTGCCTTCAACTTGGTGTTCAGGCCACGTCGGAACCTCTCTAGCTTCTTCTCGTCGGAGTCGGCGTGATGACCCGCGTATGGGCACAGACCATTGAAGGTCTGGGCGTACTGAAGCACTGTGTGGGTACCCTGGGTCAGCGCCAAAAATTCATTCAATTTCCGCTCTACCAGACCGGCCGGAATGTGATGAGCCTTGAATGCAGCCTTGAACTCATCCCACTCAACCACATGACCCTCCTGCTGCAGGGCCAGGTAGTTCTCCCACCATAGGAGAGGTGGGCCGCGGAGCTGCTGCGCCGCGAACACGACCTTGCGGTTGGGGGTGCAAGGCGTCGCCAGGATGGTGAACTTGGACTCGATGGCTCGAATCCAGGTGTCGGCCTCCAAGGGCTCATCGGCTCGTGAGAATATCGGCGGGTGCGTTGCCAGAAAATCCTCATATCTGGCCACCTGAGGCTGAGGGGCCCGTTGACCTCCCTGCTGAAGCATCTGCTGCTGCATCATCTGCTGCTGATGCTGCAGGTTCCGGAGAATCTCCGTTTGCGTGGCATATAGCTGCTGCCACGTCGGAGGTTGTTGCGGTGGAGGAGGTGGCGGTGGCTGTTGCTGCCCCTCTGGCCCCTGCTGGTTAGCGTTGGAGCCACTAGCGTCGTGACCGTTGCGGGTGATTGCCATCTGCAGTAGGTACTTGTATTAGCCACATTTCATAAGCTTGCATAATGAATGACAAGATAGAACGTGCCAATATATTGAAGTGTACTGCGCAGAATGACAAGTCAGCACGCAGTTCGGAAGAAAAATCATATCTCCCAGCAGGAAACAATTCAAATGCTCCAATTCGGTCAGTAGCTTGAAAATTTCATGCTCTACAACTTTCATGTTGGGCTCGGATTCAAATTCGGACTGGAACTAAGCCGAAAAATTCGATCTTTAGCTCTCTGCGTTTGCTGTTTTTCAGCAGGCCGAGCGGTAGTGTTTTGGTTGCCATTTTTATTTCGCTTAACCAATGGGGTTGCAATTTGGTGATCATTTTGTTTGACAAATTCCAAACAACTTTGTAGTTCACATCACAGCCCAGAAATGAATGGAAAACCCATCAATAATTAAAACAAGGTTAGCTGCAGAATGTTTTCAACACAGCTAGTACAACCAAGTTTTGATCACACAACCACATCATTAATTTACATTGCCACCAAAAGATAAAAGGGGGAGCTCAACTCCATCTAGCCTATTACAACATGAAGCCAAAATTTAGGCCTAGCAGAGGAGTAAACTTGCTACTACCACTCTAAAAATCATCTAGGTTGTTAGCGGTAGCCTCGCTGCCCATAGGAGAAGGTGGAGCTGGAAGGGGCGGCATGTCATCCTCGGTGTCCATGTCGGAATTGGGGGCCTCTCCTTCACCATCCCCTCCTTCTTGCTCAAGAAGGTGCTGAGCGTCATGGGCGGCAAGCATAGCATTTGCATGCTCCAAGGTACCGTGTACCTCCTCAAGTTCATCCCTTGTCTGTGCTAACTCATTTTGGGTGTTGTTGTGTGCAATGTGGAGGTCATTCAATTGCCTCTCCAAGTCGGCAATCATGGCATCCCTTGTGGTCACCTCAATGGACAAGGAGGTCCTCTCAACCCCTATGTCACGGGCACGGGCGGACATGTCCATGGCAAGATTGAGCATCTCGCTCTGCGACCGTCCAAGAAGTGCCTGCAAACGGTGATACGCCCGTATCCACCTCATCATCAACGCGGCTGCAGCGACGGGGTTCTCCGCCATCCTCAAAGGGGAGCTAAGGAAGCATCCCATCCAGTGGGGATTGTCCGGCTGGGTCGGTGGGAACAACCCCAGTAACTGGTGCTCTACCAACTCCTGGTTCTGAGCAACAAAAGAGCTAATGCCATTCAAGGCGGCTAGCTCACACGTCGTCTCCATATGGTGTCCATGAACTTCCACCGTCCAAGTGGGGGAGCTAGGACACGGCGGGTGGCGATATACCACCAAACGCACACGGGAACGGACCACACCACGGTCCCGGATGATAGTCCTCTCATACTGTGGCGGTGTAGGGTAGTCAAGCGCCTGTAAAACCGACCACAAGATGCTAGGGAAGCCTTCCCATCCCAAGCAATCAGAGAAGGACACGTCGTTGGGGTAGCTGGCCAGGTCAGCGAGAGCGTCCATTCTGAACCAAAAAGAAAAAGGGCAAGGTGAGAACTGGTTAGCGCTAAAGAAAACAAAAACAGATTCTGGACAATGTAGTAAAAATTGTAAAACTCAAAATCTACAAGCTCAAAAATTCTCAGCTTTGGCCAGGAGATTGTTTAAGTAATTCCTAACAAGTTTCATGTTGGAGGTTTGAGCAGAAACTGTCGTTAAGATGGTGTAAAAATTCAATTTTTATCTCACTGTCCCCAGAAATTTCCAGCAGACAGGGGGTTACCATTTTTAGCATATCTCCAGTTCTACTGAACCATTCGCGTTGAAATTTCTTCAGCATATACTTCATAACATTTGTGACATCTTTCATGTTGAACACTTTTTCATTTGACAGAGTTTTCAGTTTCGAATTAAGGGTGCAAACAGACTGGTCTCAGCAGGTTTTTTTTTTGGGTTGTGATTTCAATTTCGACGGCGGTTCAATTTGGCCATGTGTTAAAATTCGATATTAATTCAGTGAGATGCAATGCATGAGCGGCCTATTCGTTCTCACCAACACACATGCCAATAACCTTTGGGTTACGAAGTTAGTGCCGGTGGCTAGGCAATATTCGTCTCTCCCTATATTATCTAGCCGAACTTTTCTAACCGTTTCAACATACGGATTCGCGGTTAGTGTACCTGCAGAAAATTCCATTCCAGAGCATGTATAATCAACGTTTCGTGCCAGCACTCACGAAAGCGTATCCATTCATTACCACCCGCTATAGAGGTGGCACCCGAACGTTTAACATTGAACGGGCAATGTTCGTATGTCACCAAAGTAACATATTGACAGTTTCATACGCTATTTCATGAGCGTATTGACTTTGTGCCGCCATCATATTTGCATATGATGCGGTGGTACGCTACAGCAATCGCCGGACCTTGCGCCCACCATGCTATTCTAGTTTCATACGCCGTCACAGCGTATTGACTATGTGCCGCCACTATATTTGCATATAGTGCCGTGGTACGTTACAGCAATCGCCGTACCTTGCGCCCACCATTGCGTAAAGTAAATGACAGAATGAAATGTGCTGGAAGACAGTATAATATACTATTTGCCACCTATCATATCGTGATCCCTTAACCCACATAGGCTTCACGCTCTAGGTAACATCCTTAACGGTCCTACTAATAACCTTCCATCGCGAGGCGCGGCGGAAGTACGAGTTGGCAATTTTTATTCAAAAATGTTTATTAAAGGTTTGTTGCTCTCTCCGGTGCGCTGCTTCGGCTCTGATGCCAGCTGTGGCGGACCACTCCGAAATTATTCCAAGTTAAGTACCTCGGGACCACTAATCAAGTAGTCAGGCACTTAATCCGGAATAAGCTGGAGCGCCGTCGGATTAAACCCGATTAACCACGTTCTTTTTCCCGATCGAAACAACAGCACGCCCACACGAAGGTGAGTTCCAGAGATTACAACATTCCACAAATTGAACATACATAAAGGGGGTAGCATAGAGTTATTACAATCCAAGTTCGGAATTTAAATCAGAGTATACAAGTCTTGCAGCGGAAATAAAAGTTCATTGCAGCGGAAGAATCTAACGACGATACAAATAACACCGTGCTGAAGCCTGCCACGATGCTACTCCTCCCGATCCTCGGCAGAGGACGGAACCCACTCGATGTGCCAGCCAGGGGGAACCTGGGCAGGCCAAGTCAAAGCATCGACGGCCACATTCAACATGGTACCTGTAAATCAATGCCACAAGCAAGGCTGAGTATACTAATACTCAGCAAGGCTTACCCGTCGGGTGAAAACTACATCACCGACATCTAGACAATGAGAGGCTTTTGGCTGGTGGGTTTGTTTGCCAAAAAGCAACTAAGAGTAGGTCCTTGCTTTCATATTTTGGCATCATATTCTATTAGATTTAACCATTCTAGATTAGCATCCTTCCTAAGCATACAAGTGGTGCAATACAATTTAATTCATACAACAGTTTCATAAATCTCATAATTCCACTTGTTACTCAATGTAGCATGGCGGTCAAGCAGTCTCATTAACCGCGAGAAGCGGACAGTTCGAACCGAATTTCTGCTACCTGGCCAGGGGAAACCCAACATACACGGATACTATGCTTGCTATAAAAGGTACAAGCGTTTCCCAACCTTTCCCATCGATCCACAATTCGGAACCGGGTCCATTTCCTTAGGATAAAGGTTTACTGCTTCACTCACAGTCTCACGCATATATCCACAAGTGTACGGCAGGGGAAAACAAAGTTTCCAAGGAGAGATGGCTATCGGCCCTAGCTGCTTCAATCTGATACCGGGCTTACCGACTCCCATATATCGGCATGCATGTGGTACGTTCAAAAACTTGACACACTCAACCACACATTTCGACCTTAATCAATTATCATACACGGATGGGAGATCTACATCTATCATCCCGCCCGTCAATCCTTATGATTCCAACATAAGTAAAGACAAGCAATTCCTATGTCTCGCGAGTGACAGGAAATCACTCGACTTGTAACGAACCTAAAGCAATGCCCTATCGATCCTTTCATACTAGTGTTGCAATTCATAGGTACTAGGAAATGTGCAGCTAAGGTATTCAATCAACTCCTTGAAACGTAAATGCACACGCATAGGAAATTCATAGATGCATAATTGGTAAAGGTTAGGTTATGCTCCGGGGCTTGCCTTCTTGCTCAAGCTGGGGGTTAGCCTCCAGGTTGGTCGATCCTGCACCGGCACCTTCCTCCGGGACTTCTTCCTCGTCAGCGGGGATGAGGTGGTAGTTGCCGTCCGGGATAGCGCCTTCTACATGAGATGCATAACTTAAGGTGGCTGCCTATTGATTCTATGATTAAGGCCTTTGAAGGCCATATTCACCTAGACATGCTTAAGCACTACTAGTTTCTTCACAAAAACAGGGTAGAGGTGTGGGATGAGAAGTTTTATTTGACTTCGATGGTGATTGTGTACATATATAAAAGAATTCTATTTATTACTTCACAATTTAGGGTGCTGTTCTGGAATTTTAGATTCCATCTATTTTATTTTAACTAACTAACAAAAAGGTTTATTCTTTTATAAAAATCAATTTCCATCTAGATTACTTCTCATTTTTGTTTCTCCTTTTCTGCTCATCATTTTTATCTATAAACTTTATGACAGCTACTGGAGTATAAGAGCTAAGCTCACTCCAAAATTTAGCTAAATCTGAGCTACACATAATTTATTAAAAATATATCAATCAGCTGTCTGCAGAAATGAAATAAATTCATATAAAATTGAAAATACATCCAATTCAGAAAATCTTCCTACTAGAGCTAGTCATAAGTATGAGGAGGGCTCTGGCCAATTGGTGGCTCAAAATAACCCTTGGACAGTCCTCAATAAATTTCCATCCAAAAACACATATTAATTTATTTGCTAGTCTAAACAGAGCAAAAATTAAGTTTTTTTTCATTTTTAACAGGTGTGCTAACAAGTTTCTAGTCCTCTGGAGCAAAATGGTGATTTTTCACTGCACAGATTATTTTTAATAATTTCTGTACTGCAAAAAGACAGGAAACACATTTTAATTCATAACTGAAGCTACACTTCATATTTTTAGGTCCCCTTTGGACACAAGCTGTCCAAAGTTACTACAAACAACATATCCAAAGATCAAACCTAGCGGAGCTCTGGATTTGAAATGGTGCACAAGTTTCAATTTCCACAGTTTAAATTTTAATTCAAAAACGGTTCATCAAAAGTATACACATGCCCAAAGGAGATTGGAGTTTACAATCTCATGAATCCAGGGAGTATTTTTGTGCATTTTTCTGATTTTTGTACGATTTTTAACGGATTTTACAAGATTCGGGAAAATTAGATCTTGGTTTAAGAATCTTTTTACGCAGGGAACCCTAGAACTTTCAAAACCTTACGAACAAGTCCCTGGTTTTTGCGCAGAGGACCCTAGAAAAACGAAGACGATGAACTTATGCCCTCGGCTCTCGCCGGAGTTGCGCCGGCCAAACGGCGGCGAACTAGGCTCGAGGAAGTGGGGGAAAAGCATCATGGGCTCACCACGAGTCGGTTGGGGACGGTTGGGAGGCCGGGGAAGCTCGGGTTTTCGCCGGCGACGAGCGGTGGCGGTGCGGCCGCCGCGACTGCTACGCCGGTGAGGTCGGAGGCGTTCGTTGGGGTTTGAAGGGTCCTAGAGCACCAGTGGAGCACGAGGAAGCTAATGGCGTGCTCGGTTGACCTCGGGGACGGCTCGGAGTAGGGTCTCGACGTGAGGGTGCTCCGGCGGCCGAAAATCGCGATTTGGGGAAAATCTTGATTTCTCGCCGGAGAAGCGACAATAGCTCGGGGGAAGTGGGGGGATTTGGAGCTAGGGTAGAGGTCTAGCTTCGTGCGTGATGAATTTGGGAATGGTGGAGAGTGGAAGGAGAATTTCTCGGTGAAGCTTGGCTCGGTCCGTGCGGCGCGAGGAAGAAGACGACGGAGCGAGCGCGGGGAAGTGAAATGGCTAAGTGAGCGAGTGAGTGGAGGGGTGTGAGTGCTCGGTGGAGGGCTTGGGCACGCGAGGGAGGCACTGTGCTGCCTCGGGAGCGGGCGAGCGCACGGCGCGGCGCGAGCAGGCCGCCATGAATGCGGCGCGAGCTCGGGCAGCGCGCGAGCGACTCGACCGGGCGAGGAGATCCTTGAGTGACGTCGGGGGATCCTCTACAGTGCTCTTGGAGCGTAGCGGGGCGGAATCGCGGCCTGCAGAGCGCTCAGCGCGGCGCGAGCGCGCGTGCGGCCACGGCGGCGCGCGACCGGCATGATGGCGCTCCGCGGCGCGAGGCAAGGCGGCTTGACAACGGCGATGCGACGGCTCGGGAGTGGCTGGACAAGTGCAAGACGACAAGCGCCAGCGTCCGCCGCGGCTCGGCCAGCTCGGCGCCGCCTGCGCTGCTCGCCGGCCACGTGGCGGCCGAGCTCCGGCCAGCGCAGGAGCGCGCCAGGGCACTGTTGGCGCCCCGTGGAGCTCCGTTTTCCAATTCGAATTTTCTCCAAAAATTTGAACTGAACTTGAAAATGTGTGAAAATAAAAGTTGGAGTTTGGGAGATGGGACACAACTTTCTTTTTGGGGTGAACCTGAAATCTCAAACAACCCAAAAACAAAAAGCTGCCCAGAACGGTATTTCGAGTTTTTGAGGGGCTAAACTGCAAAATTTTCAAAAGTTCCAAACAGTGACTAGGGTTTATTTGTGATGACAAACAACTTTTGTGTTTGGAGATTTTCAAGTTTAGTACAAAAATCTTGACTTTTCAGTTGGGTGTCAAACAACCCTTGTTTTTTAATTTAAATTTGAATTTTTGATGGATTTTTGAGTTTCAACCCATAATTCCCTTTTGCATTGATTATAAATGTACTTTTAATCTTTTTGACATCTGAGATGTCACATATATTAAACTCTTCAAACGAAGGAAAGGATACAAGAGCTTTACCAGAACTCCGAGGAACTCCGGAACTAGCTCGACTCGACTCTACTCCCAACTCTAATCCTAGACTAAGAAAAGGGAAAAATGGAAGAGCTCCTAAACTTCAAGTGGAGTAATGTGTAGTGGCGTGTAGTGTGTGTAGAGGAGGGGCCTTTATATAGCCTTTGGACGTCGGTTGCAGCTGGCCCCACCTCCTAACTGTCATAACCGTCCCTTGAGAGAAGGAGGTGGGCCATTGGAGCCGAGGGAAGGCCGATCGGCCTCTACCTGGCGCCTCTGGCCACCGCCTTCGCTCTGGACGGCCATGATCATGTCCCAATGACGGTTAAATGTGCTTCTCTGGCGGTTACGGCCGGTAAGTTAGGTAGGTGGACCCTTCAATCCTTGTACAAAGCATCCTAGGCCTTTCGGGTCCCTTGATCAAACCGACGTTGGAATCAACGTCCCTGATCATCTTTATTGTGCTTCCTCTGCATGGACGAAGTTTGACACCCAAATGTGCCAGGGCCAGGCCGGCCGTCCTAGGGAGGCCGGTCGGCCTGGGTCTGAGCCCAATTTGGGTGAAATTTCACCACTAGGTCCCTGCAGGCACAAATCATCCAAAACTTGTGGAATTTGTTAGTAATTAACATTTTATGTATGGAACATGGCATGAAACCCTTGTTTCTCCCGAAATGTTGATGGTCACCGAATGGTTTTAACGACCGTCAACAATAAGCCAAATTTTGTTTTAAAAGCTGTTTTCCATACATCACCTAGTTGCATTCGAATCTGGTGGTAACCACTACGCAAATCAATCTTAGTGAAAATAATGGCACCACTAAGCTCATCTAGCATATCATCAAGACGTGGTATAGGATATCGATAACGAATGGTGATGTTATTAATAGCAGTATAGCATGACAATCTACACACATGCGCCATGAGCCATCTTTCTTTGGAACAAGTAACACAGGAACAGAGCAAGGGCTGAGAGACTCACGAATATAGCCCTTGTCAAGCAACGCCTGTATCTGACGCCGAATCTCCTTTGTCTCATCCAGATTTGTACGGTATGGTGCGCGGTTCGGAAGTTGTGCGCCGGGGATGAGATCAATCTTGTGCTCAATGCCACGAAGTGGAGGGAGACCGAGTGGCAAATCCTTTGGAAAAACATCAATGTACTCCTGCAAAAGGCTAGAAGCCACGGGGGAAATATCCAAAGGCGGTGCATCATCAAGTGAAACAAGCAAACCAGCGCAAATGAGGGCATAGCACGGTAACTGAGAAGCTTGTAGATCAGCAAAATCAGAACATGTAGCAAGCAAAACAGGCGCATTCAACTTGATTTCAGCAGCAGTAGAAGATGATGGTGTAGATGCAGATTGTTGTGTAGTTTTAGCAACACGAGCAAGATCATCTTTTACAATTTGTTCAGGAGTCATAGGATGAATGATTATTTTCTGACCCTTAAACATGAGAGAATAATGATTGGAACGACTATGATACAAGCTATCAGTATCATACTGCCAAGGTCTACCAAGTAACAAAGAACATGCTTCCATGGGTATAACATCACAATCCATAAAATCAGAATAAGTACCTATGGAAAAAGGAACACGCACTGATCGTGTGATTTTGATCTTTTTACCATCATTAAGCCACTGAATATGATATGGATTTGGATGCTTACGAGTGGGTAACGACAACTTCTCAACCAACACCGTGCTTGCCAAATTGTTGCAACTACCACTGTCGATGATGATGCGAATGAAACGCTCCTGTACAACACCCTTTGTATGGAACAGGGTGTGGCACTGATTCTTTTCGGGTGCGGCGACCTGCATACTAAGAACACGTTGTACAACAAGACTCTCGTGCCGATCAGCATCGCCCGGATTGACATGAACCTCCTTCGTAGCTGCATGGTCAGTGGCAAGCATAGCGTGTAGAGTTTCCTCAGAATCACTAGCGGAAGAATACTCACCATCGTCGCGAATGAGCAACGTGCACTTGTTGGGGCAGTCCCGTAACACGTGGCCGAATCCCTTGCAGCGATGACACGGAATGTCCCGTGTACGGCTCGTGGTGGGTGCAGCGCCTGTGGAGGGGGGTGCGCCGGCCGACTTGGGCGATCGCTCACTAGGCGGTGGCGTAGCCTTGGATGGTTGCCGTCTGCGCAAGGTTGATCCGGTCGAATCGCTCATTTGCCGAAGTGATCGTCGAATCAAGCCATTCTTGCATGGTGTGCATGTCCGCGGTAAGGCCATCCCCTTGTGCCCGCAGGTCCTGCAGCTGTACATCCGTCTTGTCGTCGTCTCCTGCCATGGTTAGCACAAACACAAAACAAAATCAGCGACAACAATATGACAAGGGTGTTACAGCTCACAAAGCACTCACTAAAGTGTTGTTATAAAATTCTTATACGTTCTTACCAAACGCATAGGGGTGAGCTTCAACCACAAGTAGTACCGGCGAGAGATTGGAGAAGCGATTGCCTGGAGAAACAAGGTCTGCTCGTCGGAGAAATATGTGGATTTCTGGGTAGGATGCACTCAATTCAACGGTTAGCACAATCAAACAATAATGCAAAGTTGAATTAGAGTGCTAAACAAGTAACGATGCTGCTGGAAACAATGGCCAAAGAATAGTAAGGATAGGGAAGAAAGGATCCAAAGCAAGAGAGGCAGAAACTTGCAGGGCTCGGTACACTGCCTTGTCAATTCTTTTTGATTTTTTTGAGAAGTTCACTAGGTGAGCTAATGGGAAAATTTCGGGATCAACATGTTAAAAAAAAGAACACTCGGAGGTCCGAGCGCAAAGTTATGCCCGTTTTACGACAAGCTGTTGAAAACGGTCGGAATTTGGAAATTGGGAAGCCGAAACTGATCGGATTAAGGAACCTCTCCAACCAAAACTGAACAGAATAAGGATACTCCGGGCGGTTTCTATATCTTTGTTCTTTCTCTTTTTTTCCTTTTTTTTTCTTTTTTTTCCTTTTTCTTTTTTTCTTGTTTTTTTGGACTCTTCTAAATAGAAACAGAAACAATCACGGTCCCGAGGGGGTGTCGGTCTATGCGGTTGGGTGGTGCGATACAGAGAGAAAAGAACGGGGCGTGCTTATGGCGGCGTGGTATGGCGGCGGCGCGCTAGGGTTAGTAGTAGACACAATGTAACCAGCAACAATCGAACGCGAAAAGCACACAAATTCAACAACGTAAATTATTGAAAGAAAGTTCAAGGCTCAAAAGGGTGCTGGGACAAAGATCTAACCTGAATATATATTTTTTTTTGGTTTTATGGACTGTAGGAAGAGGGAAAAAACACTCGATAAACTCACCGATCAACCTAGAATCCTGATACCACTTGATAGAGCTGGAGTACCCGATCTTTCGGTGAGTGGGGGATAACTTCGATTGGTGGGAGGTGACCCTCACGATCCGACTACGACGAGCGAACCCGAAGCGCCAATGCAATTGCTGAACCAACTCCCTGTGGTTACTGATCCTGCTTAAGCAAAATCAGCCTGATCACGAAGATCAATTCCAGTTACGTAATCGAAAAACGAACAAGAATAAGAGGCGAGCAATCTATGTATCACTCGAAGGTAGGGTTCTGAATCACGAGGACAACACGTATTTGTGCGTGTTCGAGAGTAGCTATAGCTAGATGTAAAATAAAACCCAAGTCTAAAACTCTGTCTAAATAGAGAGGTGGGGCGCATGCCCCTAGCAGCCAGGGGCCGCACGCCCCTAGGGCACCCAGAGGGAGGGGGCGCATGCCCCTGGTGGTGCCCAACCCTAATGGGCCAGCATCTTGTCTTCTGGGCCTTCATTCTTCAATAGCATGATGTAGTTCAATTCCCGCGCACGGGCCCGCGTAACTAGCCCAGATGGTGGTGCAGGTGGTGATGATGCCTGAGCTTCTGGCGCCTAGACTTCTGGTGCCTGATCTTCTGGCGCCTGGATTGTAGACAACGTAGGTGTACGCGTGGTGTAGTTGGTGTCCTCATCACAAGGCCCATGACCCCATCTATGATTACGTCACACAGGTCTTTGTGAACTTGCAGCAGTTCACCATCCGATCCGGTAGACACGGCTCATGTGCCACGTCTTGGGCACAACATACTTGTTGTTTAGCGACCACCAGTGGCCATCTAACCGTACGCGATCCCATCGCGGGCTCTCCCTCCACCTGTCGTCGGGGCTGCTGTGCCTCTCCTCTCACTGGGCAGACACCTCCCGCCACTTGGCCCTGGGTCAGTTGCATCGCCACTTTGGGTCTCTGCACATCTGTTGTCAGTGCTCAAGGAACGGAGTTCCCCCTATGTAGGAAAAAGCAGCCTAAGGCCTCGGAAGGAAAGCAGATCTTCAATGGCCCATGGGGAGAAACAACCTGACCTGTATTTTGGAAGACTCTAGGAGGGACAAAACCAAGACACAACAATTCCCTTTGGGGCAAAGGAAACATGCCCTTAGGTCATGGTAAAACTTGCGTGCAATGCTAGCGTTAGAACGGGCCCCATGGTGCATGCCTTCCCCATAAAACTGATATGATTATGGTGAGGGTACTTAAAATGGCTATGATTGTGTAGCCAGAGGAGGCCGTTTAGGCTGGCCTCGTCCCGTTCGCTAACAACGGGTAGCATGGGCCGGCCGGGCGACCCCGCCACCATACCTTGAGGTTCAAGGATGATGGGACCTCATGGTGCGGCGTAACTGGCAAATGGGATGCCCGGGGTTCTGTACCCTAGCTACATCCCGGAGACCTCAAGATCTCACCCAAGGGGCTCCATCCAGGAGAAGGACCACTCGGGCCCACACAACAAACTCTATGCCAGTTATAGAAGGCCACTTGCGGCAGGTGGCACCCACAGGAACGGACCGGCATTTACACTACAAGGCTAAATCTCCCTAAAAAGCCACATTCGCTACTTGGTCTGCTTCAATGGGGTGCCTTTGGCGTCCTTTTGCCCCATCTCGTGGTTTACACCAAGGTGATCTATTTTTTCCCTATCTCTTTATTGTTGTTGCTAATGGCCTCTCCATTTTGCCCTATCCGTTTGCACCAAGGGACAACAAGGGACTCCTGTTGTTGATGGTTGCCATAATACTCTGCCATTGTAGGGATGCTGAGGAGGCGGTGGCTTTGGCTTGCTTGGAAGGAGTTTAGATAGGGTCACGTTGGCCAAATGGGAAATGTTTTTGGAGGCTGACATTGTTGCAGTAGTGGACATGCCGAAGTCGGTGGAGATCAATAGAGCTGTCATAGCAACCATCATCTGGGTTGTCGAGAGGGAGAACACTTGGTTGAAGAATCTGTCGGTGATCAAGATTGGGCGAAAGTAGAATAATTTAGTTCATGAGCTCACCCACAGTGTGAGATGATCGGGCGAGTCTAGGGTGTGGTTTGCGAAATTCCCAGGGAGCATCGTCTCTCTTGCGCGTAAAGACTCCATTTAATAAAGCTCTCCCATGATTCACAAAAAAGATTGGTCCATTTCCGACAGTTTTCTTCTGGTTTGTAGGCCAAGGCTACCGTCAGCTTTCCTCTGATTTGCCAAAAAATATTTTGATGAGGACATCTCCATGCTGGACATGCACAAACCAACCTCATTATTGAGTTACACATCGTCGCCAACTGAACAACAAGTATGGTTCGAATTTAGTTGATAGTCCGGCACCAAAACAACGATATCTACCTAATCCGGTGTCCAATGGAAACATTCTTTGATGGATTGAAAAGTAGACAATGATACACTTCTTTTGATTCGAGTATTAGCTCCAAAAGGTTTGTGGATCATGTTTTGTGATCATGACAAGTTGTTGCATCACCTTTTTGGTCTCTTGAATGTGTTTTTTCTTCGTCTATAGGTATGGTCTCTTGAAATAAGCAATTCACTAAAACTCATGGAAATGATTTATCATAAACTCCTATCACTAATTTTGGTGCTTGTTTCCTAGGAGTTAATGGTTTAATATAGTAGTTAAGAACCATCAACATCAGGGCAATCCCCAAGCTTCGATCCTATATCAACCAGCTGTGGGCTCAGGAAGATGCCCGCACCACCCTCGAGCGCTCGCATGAGCGACATCGGGAGGCTGAAGAGGACCATCATCATGTGGCTCCCTTATAGGCAACCGCAAGAGGTAGAGATCAGAGTCTTTGATCGAGGACTTAGGTTGGCATGATGTTGTGCCTTCATGACAGACCTTCGTTGGGTCAAAGGGCCCACCAAATTCCGACCGGATCTCACGAAGCAATGCAATAGGATCATCAATCCTGATGTGTTCCTCTTGATCTAAACCACAACAATTAAATATACTGGGGGAGGACCCTAGGTCATGGCTCACTACTTACATGTGGACCTCAAAGGGACCATAAGGTCATGGTTTGACAAACCTCCTGGTTAGGTCAGTGAGCTCGTGGGCCGAGCTATGTCATCAATTCATCACTAATTTATCCAGGTTGTTCACGTGCCTGAGCTCCAAAGATGGTGTAACACCCTAAAAATGTCTCTTTTGAAAATAATAAATAAATTACTTTTTATATTAAAGTGCTCATAATTAATATAGGGAAATAAAATTTTGAGGAAAATAAAAGAAAATATAAGGAACAGAAACATTGTTGTGCATTGCATGCTGGTGCATTTCTTTTTGGTTGTTGAATTCAAATTTGAATTTAAATTGTTGTGCACCATAGCCTCGGATTGGTCCAACTCCGGCGATCCTCCGCCGCGGCTGAGGGCGGCGCCACCGTCAGCCTCCCTGTCCGGCGACCTAGAAGCCCCAACGCACCAGAGCCGTTCGATCAGGATCCGACGGCCCAGATCGAACCCGGACCGAGTCAAACCCAGGGCATGACGGTCAGCCATGGCTGTTTTGCAAAAATAGCCCCTGACTTTTACAAAAATCAACCCGCAGTCCAGATCTATTCAAAAGTATTTCCAACTAAGTCCTTTTTCTTCCGTTTTAGCCCCTGCACTTTTATAAAATCGAACCCACCGTCTTGAGTGGCAGTTTTACCCATAGACCCTCGGGTTTTTTACGAAATTATGTTTTAGGTCCCTGGTTTCTTTTAAAAACACCCCTGGAAGCCTAAAACTCTCACCAGCAAGCCCCTAGAGCCCGTTTTAAGCGTAGTTTCTTCGTTTTAACTCTGATTTGAGTGATTTTTGCGCTCATGTGTTCGTAGTAAAGCGTGTAGTAATTCTAAGGCCTTCTTTTCATCATTTGTTTATGTTTGGTGTACTGTTCTAATTAAATGCCTTGTTTGCGTGTATGTGTGGATGCTTGTGTGGTGATCGATGTGAGTAGTTAACGAGCCGTTCGAGTTCGCTGACGAGCCGTTCGAGTTCGCTGACGATCCCATTCCCAAGGAGCAGGTGCAGCAGTAGTTCGCTGAAGAAGGCAAGTATAACACGGACAATCCTTGTTACCTATACATCATCTAATCATACATTCATATGCATGTGTCTAATATTGATATACATTAAGGTTGTTCCTAGTCTTTACCTTACTCCTTGTTTACCCCGGTTACATGCACTACGGTTAGTGTTTGCTACGCGCTGCGAACAACATTTACTTAATTGTTAATATTGAATTAATGGTTCACTTTAACGATGATTAAAGATGCTTTTTAGCAACATGGTTTGGGGAGCTAGAGCATGCGCTTCGTGCTTTGTTCTAGTGTCTCTATAAGGTTTGGTCTAGGGAATTAGAGCATGTGCTTAGTGCTTTGTTCTAATGTCTCTCCGTAAGGTCCGGTTCTTAAAGCGGCAACCCAGGAACTTGTTCACCGCCGTTGGAACTATAATGGCTCTGGTCTTGGATAATTAGTTTGTACGTCTCTAGCTAGCCAGTGGTTACCAAAAGGCGTATGTGGGGAGGATGGGTGAGAGTATAGTTTGATCCATCGAGGACGGATTTATCCATTGGCTATGGCTCGTTAGGCAAAGTCCCGTGATGTAAGCGCCCGATGTACGGCAGCTTCACACGTTGTGATGATTGCACTCTCGCGCTGGACGCCATTGACCCCCTCATGTTGCGCCCTGAGCGTACGTCAATCTCGATGCCTTGGGTTATGCTGCCTATGTTGAACCAAAACGGCTACTGTGCTTGTTAGGGTGTTTTGTGAAAGTCCTCGTAGCGTAAGTTCTTTTGGATTTATGTGACCAACGGGTAAAGGGCGAAACCTCTACAGAGTGTTGATCTATCATGATAGCCGTGCTCACGGATACGAGCGGCCTGGATCCTTTTTTATTAGAAAATGATGTTGGGGGTTTATGATGGTATATTCTATAATTACTTACACAATATTAATGGGTTTATACTTGGGTCTTACTCATATGTAGTATTTTGATCGATAATAAAATGAAACAACTAAAAGTGCTAATGCAGTATAACCATGCCAAACCTTTGTTCTTGCATAACCCGTGTTATACTTGTTAAGTAATATGGTTTACTTATACTTGCAACTATTCAACGAAATCCTGGATGGGTAATGGATGGAGCATTGAATGATAAGTCGCTTGCTGAGTTTCCGGAGGATCTGCCGTACTTCTAGCTGTGTTCAACCAATCGGTTGTCCCTATGGACTTGAGGCTCTACTAGTTATGAAACGTTTGCTATTAATAAGACTTACGCTGTGTTATTTGTTTAAGACTATGTCTTGTTTTAAACTTCGATGTAAACTATTTTATTTCGAGCATTGTGTTCTCTGTGACCCATATTTGTAATCTATATCTATATGTGTTCTGTGGACATCCTGGGCACGCATATAGAAGCATTCGGATTTCCTGAAAATCGGATGTTACAGATGGCCTACTCGTGCTCCATAAAAAAAGGGCAAAACACTATGATAGTATATCCAACTTTTTATCCAAGTATGAAACACCATTCCTCGCATCACGCCCTTTGTGGTGATCATGGAATTCACTAAGGGGGTCACAAATAAACGTTTGGTGGGTAAACTTGAGACCATAATGTGGAGACTGTTGTATAATTGCTTGCCTTGGTAGGCACATGTGCTCGGCCCAGAGCCAAACTGAGCGTTGCATCAAACCCAAAGAACCGGTCTCCCCAAGCGCACCAAAACTTACAGCTGCAAGATCAAACGCAAGGCTGCTGTCATCACCGAGAGGTGAAGGACACCCCCTGCTGGCTATGGTGCTGGTGGAGACACCAACACGTTGGCTTAGGCAAGCAGGAGGATGATAAGTGGTGCGAGATCCACCACATTGACTGCCATGATCTCACATAGTGCAGGCTGGTCAAGAGCCTGGCAGAGAACCGCTAGAAAGACTAGGGCGACCATCGACTCGACAATAATGATGGCAACACCTTGGCGTTTGTCCAGAACCCACAGCAGGCAGTGGCCACCATCTTCGATGGTGTCGCTGCTCCCCCATTCAAGAGGAGGGCCAAGCTCATGTGGCATAAATTTTGCACGCCATTTCCAGTGCCAGCAAGCTTCCACCTGCTTCGGATATTTGCTAGTTATAGTCACTCCAATGATGTGCAACTTCAGCATAATGAGGGCCCTCGTCGACGGGAAAGCTGGGCGAAACCTGCTCTGTCCTGAAGTGTTCCACAAGATGCAGGTCGGGGACCGTCAGCTCCTTCGACCACTGTCGTTCTACGGAGTAAGGGCAGACATTACTATGTCACTCGAGCAAATCGATCTAGCCGTCACCTTTGGAGATGGGGATAACTTCCACATGGAGAGCATTATCTTCGACGTCACCCACTTCGACCTGCCCTTTAACACCATCCTTGGGCACACAACGCTCGCGAAGTTCATTATGGCAGTGCACTATGCTTAAAACATGGTGAAGATCCTGAGACCCTCCAGAGTCATCTCCATAGGGCGTGGTGCTGTTGACGCTCCTTAGACGTGTCAATTATAACCCACAAGCGCACTGATCATTGTAGCTCTTCCCTTAGAGTATTTCCCCAAGGTTTATCAATCCGTGGATCCATAATGAATTTACTAGAGTTTTCTATCTAACTAAACGAATCTTATCCTAGCATGAAGCACATGTTGCATATAGTGTTGAACATGTGGATATGTGAGGTGAGTGTGAACGTATTATGTGTGAGAGATGAATGATCACAACCAACCTCCTCGTGATAACACGACCTTCGGTAGCACGAGCCCACCGTCTCCTTCATTGCAATTCCGGTCTAAATGATAACCTAACCTATCTCGTACTCCGATAAGTGGACATAATCCCGCAAAAGTTCCATAAGCCGATGTCTTTCCCTCCCACACTCATCACACAGCACTAGGGGTAGTCAATCATCAAACAAAGAGAACCCATAAGGGGACATGGTTCCACAATACATCTTCCACCGGCCCTACTCCTCCCACATACTATCACTAAACGAGGGATCCCAGTGACCGCTTCCCACGCACCACTATGATGTATCCGTAAGCCTTAGACTAATCATCACGATTATATCTAATCTTACTAAGAGCATATGCTAGCCAAACTTATAGACTAATCACCATGATTGCATCTAATCATAAGCTAACTAGGCATATGAGATCAAACACGCATCTGAGAAGATCAAAGTAACGAGACAAGATTAGATTGATTCACTATGCAATGTACATGTGCCTTGACGCATCAAGGCACGGCTCCGGAATCCCACCATGGTGTTACCACGCAGAGCCAACCATGGCGGCTAGGGTCTAACCTAAGCCATCTCCTAGGCAACATCAAGGACGGCGGTCGTCGACTTCCTCCGGTGTGTGTCCCTCGATTTAGCGGCTCTCTAGTCAAAATTTGCATGCAGTTTCTATAAGACATAAGTTTTAAATAGTCCGAGTGAACCCTAGCTCGAAGGGAAGATCGATGTGGCGCAAAAACGACCAAGGCCGAACGGCTAGGGGCCCACTAGGCTGGCCGGCCTTCCCTCTTTTTTGGCCGATCTCGGCCTCCTCTTTCGCGTGCAGAGTCCTTGTCCTTCCTTGAGTTTATGTGCTTCACATATGTGGGCCTTTTAACGTCGTTTGCTTCGGGATATGATTGGATCTTTGATATGTGTGCTGGATTTCCTTCGATCCCGAAGTCATCCGAGTGTGTTCTTCAAGCCTTGGCCCATGCACATCCTTTTTGTTGGTCACCATCTTGGTTTTCATCCAAATACGCTCATTTATCACTCAAAAACCTGCATAAACCAACATCCTCCAAAAATATGTGCATATGCAAACATGGGGTTATTTCACGTGCCAAATGGCGGGTTAGTATGTGAATTAGTCCAAAACCTCCACCTAAATGGCACCAAAAGTGTGTCGCTAAGGAGCACCAACAGGTGAACTGCCGAGAAGTTGTATTAGGCAATGGTGGGGACCCCTTCAGATGAAATCGAGTGTCCCGATGCATCGGGGCGACCTCTAGCCAAGCAGTTCATCACCCCCGATATTGTGGAACTGACCAAGATAGTTCAACTAGGATCCAATCCTAAGACAATGGTCACCATTGGGAATTAGTTGGGGCGACAAATAGGAAGACACACTCTTACCTTCCTGCGGGTTAATTCTAACGTGTTTGCCTAGGATCCACAGGAAATTGATCGAGCACCAAATGGGTGTGGATCCGGATGGCCGCCTAGTCTGAAAGAAGATCTGACGACAAGCACCAAAAAGGTAAGCGGGTCCTTATTGTTTCAATGGTTACTATGGACTTCCTTGGGCCGATCTTCTTTTGGGCTTCTAAATTATATTCTACTTAGGATGCTCTTTTGTAGCGTGTTTGTGTGTACCTTCGAAGCACAAATCTCCAAAACTTGTAGAAATGATTAGTTTTAAGGCTCCTAGCAGTAAGTTTGGTGTTTGGTTTCTACATGAGTTTGATGGTTAAATTTTGATATAAGGACTGTCAACACCCACACAAACCTCAGAAGATTCCCCAACATTTGCAAGACAACCACTTGGGCGACATCCCAACTTGCAAGGTTTACAGTGAAGCCTTGAGCCAGCTTGGATAAGGATAGGCGCTTCGACTGGGAAAGCCCCTACCGACATATTAGGAGCAGGGTTTGATGTACCTAC
Organism: Digitaria exilis; assembly: GCA_015342445.1. Taxonomy (NCBI): domain Eukaryota; kingdom Viridiplantae; phylum Streptophyta; class Magnoliopsida; order Poales; family Poaceae; genus Digitaria; species Digitaria exilis. Next base: position 127,462 of record JACEFO010002774.1, read on the forward strand.
AACACGTCAGGCCACACATCCGATAATTGCCCTGCATCGCCTACCCTTCCTTCGAGGGCAAGACACTATATGTTTTTCTCCCATGCACCACACAAGATGTCAAGGAGGCACACTCCAGTCGAGTGCCTATCATGGGTAGCCCCGGTGGGAGGCTGCATGAGGCACATTTGTACTCGGTGCATGTAGCACAACTGACTGAATGCCATAACCAGGCCCGATTGAGTACCGCAGCCCGATCCGACTGAGCCCTGAAGACAGGTTTTGACTAGGGATAACTGGGAGTACGCGCAGAGGCTGACACACAAGCATCCTCCTAATCCAACCTTCTACATCAAGCTATGTAAAGGAGCCACCCTTGGACTACAAAAGGGAGGCACCCAACCTATGGAGTATAATCCGCAATGCAAAAACCTAAGAGTATAGCAAGCATGTCACCCTAGAGTCACCTTTTATCTTAGTACTCCTCTGAATGTACTTCCTCCACAGGGGCAGCATGATTCAGGCAATATGATCTAGCAGACCCCCAAGTAGAAATAGGGTGTGTTGCCCGAACCAATATACTTCTTGAGTTCTCGAGTGCCAAACCATTCCCGACCGTGATGCACAACATATACTTTCAAGTAATTTAGGGTAGTCGATCCTCCAAACACTGACATAATCCATGTAGGAGCTAGCATCTAGCAGTATTTACATGATGTGTTTCATGCGGAGTTACTTGCGTGCATGTCACAATGGAGTATCAGAAGCAGTAAGACGAGGCATGGGAAGGGTTGTCTTGGAGACGGATTCTTAACTGATCAAGCTGACACTAGATACAAACTTGTTTGCTCTTGCTAAAACTGGTGGCATTGTGTATGAGTTAAAGGCTTTGATTAGCTCTTCTTTTGTTGAGCTCAGCATCATGTATTGCCCTAGAACATGTAATAGGGTGACGCATGCTCTGGCGTCACATGGATGTAAGTGTCCTCATGGTATATCCTTCTTTGTGAGGGTACACCCCTAGATCGAGGACCCGGTGATCAGTGATTGTACTGTATCATTGAGTTAAGGAATGAAATGTTCCTTAAAAAATAAAAATAAAAGCATGTTGGGACAAAAATATTTTAGGTGAAGCGAGCGTAGCTCAGCTGAGAAGATTCATTGTGGTGGACCCGGGTTCGAGTCCTAGACTCGGTACTTTAATATTTTCTTGGATTTAGATTTAAGCGTCAGTCTCGAGATCAGCCGACTCATTCTTTTGGATGTGCTCATAGAGGTAAGGTTTCTTGTGTGTATGTAAACATCTTTGATTATTGTGTGATGCAAATCAAATTAAAAAGACAAAAAGGTTTCAGATTTCATAGAATCATTTTATTTCAACTGGAAAATGAACCTCCCCCCTTATGAAATGGGGTTATCGTGCATTACTCTTTTTTATAAAAATTCTCTAAAATTGTTTTTTATAATATAGATTTTAAAATTCTTGACACTACCATAAATTCTTATCAACTTTATTGAGCAATTAACAGTGGCATCCTCTGAGTTTGTGTTCATCCTATTCTCAACTTTTTGACTCCCCTAATGTCGGTGTCTGATTTGGTCACACCGGCACCAACAAGTGATTGCGTTGCTAACCATTCGCTCCGAGGGCGGGCTTTGGATCGAACTCGGAACTCTTTCATCTTGATCTGATGGTAACCAGAGTATGCATCAAGGAAACACAAAAGCTCACATCCTGCAGTGGAATCCACTATCTGATCTATGCGTGGTAAAAGAAAAGGAACTTTGGGACATGCTTTGTCAAGCCAGTATAATCAACACACATCCTCCATTTCCCATTCTTTTTCTTAACTAGTACAGGATTGGCTAACCACTCGGGATGAAATACTTCCTTGATGAATCCGGCCTCCAAGAGCTTGCGCACCTCCTAGCTGATCGCCCGCCGCTTCTCTTCGTCGAAGTGGCGGAGGCGTTGCTTGACCGGCTTGGAGTGGGGACGGATGTCAAGAGAGTGCTCGGTGACCTCCCTCGGGATGCATGGCATGTCCGAGGAGCTCCACGCAAAGATGTCAAAATAGGCATGGAGGCAGTCGACGAGCACCACTTCCTATTTGCTATTGAGGGTGGAACTGATCCTCAAAACCTTGTTGTCGTCGCTGTCGGGATTGAGGGGGATAGTCTGGTGTCCTCGGCGAGGGCGAAGCTCCCGGCTTGACGTTCGTTGGTGTCGAGGGGCACGTTGGCGATCGCCTCTGGATCTACCACCAAGGATTCGTTGAGGGAGAGTGCCTCTGCCAGCTCGATGCTCTCCATGTTGCACTCATAGGCGTGCTCGACCGTCGGGCTGATGGTGATGATTCCATTGGGCCCCGACATCTTCATTTTGAGGTAGGTGTAGTTCGAGATGGCCATTGGCATAACATGGCCGCCTAGGATGGCATGGTAGGCCGCCTTGAACCCTACAACCTCGAAGGTGAGCATCTCCTTGCCGAAGTTCGCCAGGGTGCCAAAGCAGACGGGCAGGTCGATCTGCTCGAGGGGTTGGACGCGCTTTCCAGGCATGACTCGATGGAACGATGACTTGTTGAGGCGCAGCTCACTCGTGCTGATCCCCATGAGCTCCAAGGGTGGAGCGAGGGAGTAGCCGGCTGAACCAGGAGTACCTCCCGGTGCTCCCGCCGTCGCTGTCGAGGGGTCATGTTGGCCGCAGGTCCTCCCAAGATGAACAACACGTGCTCCACCTCAGGGTACCCATCGTCGTCCTTGTTGCTGCGTTCGCCGGGGGAGAAGGAACAACCTCCACCCTTGGGGTAGATGACCGTGGGATACCTCCGTCCCTCGCGGGAGGGGTGTTGTTGGTGTCGGCGACACGCCTGGCGGCGCGCACACGCTGCGTGCGTGGCCCTGGGCGCCTCCTCCGTCAGGGGCCGGCGACGGCAGAGGAGTTTCCGGATGGCGGCCTGGTCCCCTTGAGAGGATGCGCATAAGGTAGCCATTGCCGGTTGCTTGGAACTACAGGCTCCCAAACCAGATCTCGTATCCCGCTGGGAACAGATCGCTTGATCCCATCGGGAATCGCCTACGATCGAAGTCCGCCATAAGGAGTGAAGCGAAAGTTGCACAACGTAGGCCTCTACCTGGCACGCCAACTGTCGGTGTCTGATTTGTTCACACCGGCACCAACAAGTGATTGTGTTGCTAACCACTCGCTCCGATGGCGGGCTTTGGATCGAACTCGGGACACAAGGGTTTATCCTAGTTCCGGCCTAGCGGGCGTACGTCCAGCCACGTTGCGCATCACCGAGTTTCATGTTGCTCGTAGTAGGGGAGTACAAGCAAGGTGGGAGAGGGAGGTGAGCTCCTAAGTCCTCGGATTGATTGATTGAGCTAAGTACCAATATCGTGAACTCTGGCTAGTGTTCTCGTTGTGTGTTTCGTGAATCGTTGTGTCTTGCCCCTTTGCATGGAGCTTGCCTCTCCCTTTTATAGGCCAAGGGTGAAGGAGAGAGTACATGGGTGCTTGTAGTGCTGACGTTGTGGGGTGCACTGTGACATCCATACAGCGCACTATTCGAGCGGGAATCACGCCTTCCAACTCTGGCAGACGGCCTGGGCGTCGTTATCGTTGACTTGATGTTTCGGTTGCAGTGAACAGTTGCTTCGAGGGGTACCACTTGGGAATGAGAACGGTGTCGAGCCCTTCCAGTTGTTCTTCGTGGCTCCTTCTTCGAGGCCTGCGGCGTACCCGAACCTAGAGTGATTAGCACAGTGGCGCTGCCTGACGCAAGCTTGTCCGCACAGTGCTTGACGAAGGGCCACAATGCTGGGTGCAGGCGGAATTGGCCGTTGTCCCTTCCGCGGCATGGCGCAGTGAGGCAAGCCGCCACGTCTCGCACTTAATGCCTTGCAGGGCCTTGGTGTGGCAGCCTTCGAGCGTAGCAGGCAGCCTCGAGCACAGTAGGGCTCGAACGTGACGGAGGTTTCCGTTCGAGGGCAGGCGTTGCCCTCGAACGAGACGGAAGTCACCCGGTCATGGGGGTGTCGCCGTGGTGGGCTTTTGTCGGGCCATTGAGCTCGGAGCCCGGAGCCACGAGTGCGGCCCACAAGCTAGTTTGTCTTGGGCCTCAAATTAGGGTACCCTTAGTTTTGGTACCCGACACCTAAAAACACCTAATTGGCTCCCGAGAAAATAATTTGTTTTTTAGGTAGAAGTGTTCTCCCACTTATTCATAATTTTGTTGAAAGATAAACAAATAAAATTTTGGATGGGTAGTCTTTAGTTGTCATCTACTCTCTCCGTCCTAAAATTATAGTGTTTCTCACTTCCCGAGAACACATTACGGTCAATTAAATAAAAATCTATATTAAATTTTATGATAAATATATATCATTAGATAGATATATAGATCTAACTTTTTATAAAAAAATATTTGGAGACTAAAATATTAAATATATTTTTTACAGATATAGTCAAATTCGGGGACAAACACCTCGAATTAACTATAACAGCCAAGCACCTGTCACTCCCGTCACGTCGCGTCCACCCAAAACCCCACTCGCTGTCGTGCACAACAAAAGCCCAATCCTTCCGCCGCCGGCGCCGACCATGGCAAGCCACCGCGCCTCCACCGCCATACCCCGCCTCCTCATGTCCTCCTCCGCCGCCTCCGCCTCTCCCCGCTTCTCCTCCGCCGCCTCCCCCCGCTTCTCCTCCGCCGCCTCCGCCTCCTCCCGCTTCTCCTCCGCCGCCTCCGCCTCCGCCTCCCCCCGCTTCTCCTCCGCCGCCTCCGCCTCCCCCCGCTTCCTGAGCCCATCCCCTCGCCTCCTCGGCTACTTCCACTACCCGGGCAGGATGAGGGACCTCGCTGGCTCTCTGTACCCGACCCGCTCCGAGCCCGGCGTCCGGTTCGAGCCCCACGCCGCCGCCTCCGCCAAGCTCTCCCTCGACTTCCTCCCCGGCGACGCCGCAGTGGGCTTCAACCTTGTGGTCTCGTGGACTCCCACCTGGTCCTTCTCCTCCTATTTCAGGACACCATGGTCGGGTTTCCTTCCTTCCTTGTCTGCGACCCCATGTCCCGAAGCCACGTCCTTCTTCCCAGGATGCCAAGTGCCGCGTCTGAAGACGGCTGCTTGGTAGGGGCCGCGATTCTCTCCCGCGCCAACTACATCAACTTCGAGTTCGACGCTGTTTTCATCACACTACAGGGAGAACGTCTACGCCCTTGGATAGCTTCTTTCCAAGATAGCAAATGTGGTTGGATCAAGCTCCCGTGGTCAAAGGTTACTATGGATTTCAACCGTTTGCTGCTGGAGCAGCGTTGCGTGCACGCCACCGGCAGTCTCTTGTTCCATATCTGTGGCAGTGATTCTGCGCTGGCGCTGGATGCGTCCAGTTTAGAATTCTCCTTCTTGCAGGCGCCGACGGCAGGGTTTTATTTTCCGAACCGGGACCTCGAACCGCCGGCCAGCGGTAGCGGTTAGCCGGTCCGGTTTGACCGGTTACCGCTGGAAACCGAACAAATTTAAATTTTGAATTCAAATTCACGTATCCGGCGGTTTGGAGCGGTTAGCTTGGTTTGACCAGTTAGCCGGACCGGTTTGGCGGTTAGCCGGTCGGTTTGCGTCCAAAGAAAAATGGGCCTTAATGGGCCAGCCATTTTTTTTTCTTTTTCTTTTTTGATTTAACTTGTATTTGCCAAAAAAATACCAAATGAGCAAATATTTGAAAACTTTTTATACCAACATAATACACACCTTGAAGTATTTTTAGGAATTTTTACGACATTTTTTTTAATTCAAATTTGAAAATTTAAATTTTGCCCGGTTCAAACCGCCCCGAACCGCTACCGGTCCGGGCGGTTTGGTCGGGAACCGGTCAAACCGGACCGGTTCCCGACGGTTACGTAAACCCTGGCCGACGGTGATTAGGGACGAGCTTGATCCTCCCAAATACCGTTTCGGGGAGACGCTGGCTAGCGAGTTGTGTGTGGGTTCAATCAAGCATGAGAGGCTACTCTTTTGTGTGAAAGATATGAGCAGCCGTGATGGGTGGATATTGGAGAAGGAGATTTATCTACGGGAGGTGTTTGATACTGTGCCAGGCATGCCTGAGCTCACAAGTAAACCTGTCAAGACCATGTGGCTCAGCGACATTGATCCAGGCCACACCGAGAGGGTGTTCATTAGGACTACGGGGTTTGGCCGATTTTCATACAATCTGAACACTGGGAAGCTGGACACTCTCAAGACTGATGATGGCATGGTGTATGGAGACCCCATCTTTTCTTATTTTGCTCCTACTGATGGTGAGTTTCAGTAATCTGTTAAGCATCCATAGATGTTTGTTTTGTTAAATTTGACTCTGAATGATTTTTCCTATTGTTTTGTTATCTTCACTGTTCTTTCCATATAAATTTTGGTCAACTATAGCATCTAATAAATCTATACAGTAGAAATATTATTTCTTTAATATATTCTATATAGTTGACTATATGAAGATTTTGATTATATTTACCTGAACTTCGAGTTGCTTGATTAATCCAGATTCATCTAGACAATGTTGTTTGTTTCTGTTATCCTGCAAATATGTTTTCTTGGGCCTAGATCGTAAGGTTATAACTTTTGTTGATCCACTAGCTATTTACCCATGTGTTGCCACAGGCCATGAAAAAAAAATCACTGTCTAGTATTTCATAACAATTGTATGGTTTGTAAAGAAATTAACAAAACTGAACAATTGTTTAACCATTATCTGCTTCTCCTTATTGTCACCAAAGTTGACTGTACACATTTTCTACGACCACATTATAGCACTGTCTTCAGTGAAGGAGCAGTTTACGGGAGTTGGCCAGTGCTCCTCCCAAAGAACAAGCTGGCAAGCTTCATAACTCAATTAAAATTCTGTCCCCATGTTTCTCTGATGATGAGCAATGCTGCTGATTGCTACTTGTTTCAGTGTTTCAAGTCGACGCTTTAAACGAATGTTGAGAGTTTTTGCTTTAACGTTATAACTAATGTATGATATTTAGGTTCTTGCTGTGGATGTTATTGGCTGTTTAAAGTTCAACTGAAACAGAAACAATATTGATTGCTCTTTATTTGTTCGCAAAGACATGCACATTTGATTCACCACATTTTTTGCTGATATCTCTGCCTTACAATTCAGGTTTGGCATGCAAACCCGAAGAAGGAAATTAAAGTTCTACAACAAATCCCTGGCTGTAACAAACAATTAGGCAGTCAACCTATTTCTCATTTCAGTTATTATGCGCGCCAAAGTAATTCGGTCCTTTCATGCATATTTTTTTGTTCGGTAATGCTATGCCTCGAACGTCCGGAGACTGTAAAAAAATCGGACGCCTTCTACCCACCACTCGTTTGCCATCCATTTTCCCCATGCCCACCACAGTTACCTCTTTGCTTTCTTTTTGCGGGCAGTTATATCCTTCGTTCTCCAGTTCTCCTACCTCCTGCGCTCTCATACAGGAGAGTTTGGCCAAAATTCAATCAATCAAAATTATCCTTTCTTTTTGCAACAACATTCAATCAAAATTACACAGGAGAGTTTGGCCAAAATACAGGGGCAGCATGGCGACCTGATAGTCAACAACTCTCAGAAAGGCCTGATGAAGTGAACCAAGAAATCCACGTAACTGATTCTTCTGGTACATCAAAAGGTGAAAGGGGAAAAAAAATGCTCAGGCACAGCTCCAACATCTTCTGAAATTCAGGTTGCAATTCATGTTGGTGGCTGCCAAGTCCCTGGTTTAAAAGTAGCACCAGTTCCTGTTGGCTCCGAGTACCTGTTGAGGTAAAATAAAAGTAATCAGATGAAGATAATAGCAGTTCATTGCTTCTCATTAGCTCCTAGATCATCTAGAGTAATCCATAAGTTGGTGCCATTTATATGTTTCTGCAATACCCGAAAGAATCTGGCAAGTTTTGACCTAGGTATCCATAAGATATGGTCAAATCCAGTATTATCATGATATTATGATATCCAACTTCAGTTTCAAACACAGAAGTTAAAGTCTGTTTCTATCACTGTCACAAATTACGGCATTTGCAGAAAAACAAAATCTGTGAGCTGAAATTCACCTCTCATTATCTGTTGTAGAATCTTCTATATCAGTTGCATCCTTAGGCCTAGATACCTCCTCAGGTGCTTAAAAAAAATGTGGATAGAAATGTCATCATGCATGTCAAAAGTGGTCACACTTATTTCCTGTCAATAGATATAATGTTTACCTTTCTGCTGATCTGGAGTACCAGGGAACTTCTGCTTCACAAAACTTTAAAGATTTGGAGATTCAGATTTCCCTGCATTGGAAGAAAATCAATTGTAAAAAAAATATTAGTAACGAAAGTAAGGGCAATATGAGATCTCTTTCGCCCTTTACCAACATAACGGTGTGAAACTACGCAGAAAAACATAATGATAATACAAGTCACAGTAATAACTATCAAATATCATGAAAGGGTATCAAATGATATCAAGGATTGGATTTCCTTTCTTCAAGTTCCCATTAGCAAGAAAAAAAACAAGTAGCACAAAAAGGTAAAGAAAAGAGAACAATAGAGCATTGGTCTAAAAGTGGTGTTGCCTGTTGCAGGAAGAACACTAGACAATACAGTACAGTTCATTGGAGAGATTCTCTACAGAAGACTAAAAGTGCAGATAAGCAAGGATTTAAGTAACAATTACCAGAAAGAACATACCAATTTTCTTGACTGGTCGGACACCAGCTTTTCTTTCCTCTTCTTCTTTCTTTTTGAGAACTTGATTGAATGCATATTAAATATATTAGTGGAGAAATGAACAATTTATTGCCATTAAGTAAACAACATTATGGATAAATGAGTAATTAAGACTAACGTATAACTAAATATGCTGGATCTTGATTCTTGAAGAAGCAACAATTCAGTAAAGAGACTAACAGACAATGACAGCAGCACATAAGCAGGTATGAAAAAGATCTTAATCTGCAGCACAACTAGAATATTCACAAATGCAATACGTATCCAGCAAAAAAAAACTTTATATTGTAGTAACGGATTTTTAAACAAAAGTTAAGACCACAAACGGATAAACCAATGGCAAAATGTGCCTAAATGAATTGTACTTCAGTTTCCACATGTTCTCCATATACCTGGATGAATCTAACTAGGTGAAGCTTCATTAAGATTACATTCATGAGATTAGCAAGCTAATTTGAAGTTTATATTAATCAAAAGCCAAACAGCATCCCTAAGTACTATTCTGATAACCAGTTAAACACCAAAGTAACTCAAACACCATGTTAACATTCCAATTTATTGATGTAAATGCCCGCGATATATATAGAGGTCAAAGTTCGCAAATGACTATGCCCCAACTCCCACCAGTCTCATTTCAAGGTCACTTGCAACAAAATATGATACAGTTATGAAATACGAAAAGTGAAATTTACGCCAAAGCAAAGAATACATGTATCTGCCTGGTATTGTCCATTTCACTGATGTGTTGCATATTATAGAATTTTTTTTAGCATAGGGTTCATACTGTGATAACTATACCATAACAATGGCCAATGCCATCATATAAGATTTAAGAAGTCATCTAAACAAAAAAAAAACAAGCATGCATGTAATAGATGAATGGGAGTATTTTTCAGACTATTCAGAAGTAGTCACCAAGCAAGTAACAAAGATTTCTCACTTGATATGTTCCTTTTCCTTAGAGAAATAAAAACGGCCTCATAGCTAGATATCATAGGATAATTCTTTTAATGCCATTGCAATTGCCCCCAAACTCTCATTTGCCACCACATCGATGGCAGGGCTGCAAAATTTTGTAGTGTTAAATAAGGAATTGCCACAATATCATGAATCAGCAATATATGCAGAACGCCCCAGCCAGACATACTTATAAAAACATGTCAGACTCTTGCTCGGCAAGTCGGCATCATGCATAATTGACAGTGAGGCTTACTAATGAAAGCATAGGTGATTTTACAAGTAGGAAGCATCAGATACATACGTTGAACCAGTGGAACCAAAATGTTATATCAATAGAACCAAAATATTGAACAGGTCCATCGAATCGATCGATAGTGTTGAAGGTCATAGGTGCCTTCGCCTCTAGAAAGTTGACGACTATTTCCGTTGAAATAGTCGATGGTACACAGAAAATGTATAACGGCTAGTGTTGGGTCTATAAAGATGGGTTGCCTCGGCTATTTGAAGTGTGCGTGAACTGGGAGAACCTATATGCAAGTGTTCGACACATTCTTGAGTGCTCAATCTACCAAAGTGCTAATTAGAAGATCTAAGTGATTAGCCAAGTGATTAGTTCTAGGTAGACCTATTAGCGCATCTCTTAGGTGATTAGCTTAGTGCTTAGCGAGGTTTGCATACCTCTTTACTTATCCGGTTCTTGTGGCCCCAAGTGTTTTAATTCGGAGCCTTTAGTCTTGTGAGACCCTCCAACCGAGTTTGTGGAGTGGCTACAGGTGGTAGTGAGAGAGAGGAGAGGCCCTTGGCTAGTTTTCCGAAGCTCTACCAAGTGAAAGCGGTGAGGAGCATCCGGGGAGGGATGAGCGGAGACCCACTTGCGTGTGGGTAAGTCCCATGGTCACCTACAGAGTTACTCGGCCGAGGAGTTTATGCCCTTGCGCGGGCATTCCCTTTGATAGGGGCTCCACAACGAGGATTAGTGATAAGCTTGTGAGCTTTCCGATACCTCAGTAAAAATTGTCGTGCCCAGGAGCTTGCTCTCTTTATACTTTACCGTCCGCATTTCATACTGCACTTATATTCCACATTTAGCTTCCCTGAACTTAGAGCTAGTATAGGATTGGACTTAGGGTGCAAAACTTTGTAGCGATAGAGATAGCAACACATAGAGAAAACATAGAGCACATTTCGATAGAAATTGAAATAGGTTTTGATATGTGAAATTGGAGACTTAGTTTTTAGGACACCTAATTCAACCTTGCCCCCTCTTAGGGTGTCACGGTCCCTCAACTAGTATCAGAGCCGGAGGATCGTATTTGGACCTCTAGCTTCACCGCTAGACAAGCAGAATGACATCTAAAGAGGGTAGAAGTGATATAAGTAGGCCTCCATACTTTGATGGCCCAAACTATCCCTGTTGACATATTCGTATGTTAAGGTTTTTTTAGAAACAAAAGGACTAGGTGTTTGGAGAGTGACCAAGGATGGAATGTACCCTCTCACTCGGCCCGAAAAAAGCACCAAGGCTGATGGGAGGGAGTTGCAACTCAATGCTATCGCTCATAATTCAATTCTTAGATTTTTAAGCATTGAGATGTTTAATCAAGTCTATGATGAAAATGAGCTAATAAAATTTAGAAAAAATCTTAAGGAACTTCATGATGGCACGAGAGATATGATCAATAAAAAATATGACTTGAATAACCGCAAATTTGATTCTTTTGAGATGTTGCCTAATGAATTAGCCAATGACATGTATTCTCGACTAAATGTTATTGCCAATGAGCTAAATGCTTTAGGTTAGAAGAAGGTGAAAATGAAGACATCTCAAGAAAGATCATCCATGCTCTTTCAAAAGAGAAATATCGAAATCTTGTCACCTACCTGTTCATACGAGAGAAGTTCAAAGATGCCGACCCAAAAGATTTTGTGCAAGATCACCGCATATTAGCTATCCAACGAGATTACCATAGGGCCTTCTACCTCAAGCCAATCAATTGCATCATCAAGCAAAAAAGAGGAGGAGAAGCATGATGAGAAGAAGAAATAGTCTTCCAAGCTAAAGAAGAAAGCTCATAAGTATGTATCAAGCTCAAACTCAAGTGAAGAGGAAGAGAGTGATGATGAGGAGAAAGAAGATGATGGTCAAGAAAGTGACTCCTCGCTTGATGAAAATTTCAAGCTACTTATCAAGAAGGTGGAGAGGATGTTGAAGAGATTCAACTCCATGGGTGTTCCCATCATCATGCAAGACGCAATTTTCACCAATGATAGAAGAAAGCAAAGAAAGTATGGTTGTTATCATTGTGATGAGAAGGGGCACTTCCATGATGCATGTCCAATTCTTTCAAAGGAGTTCAAGAAAGCCCACAAGCAAAAGAGGAAGAAGAAAGAGGAGAGGGGAAAGAAGCAACCACTCACTAACATTGGCAAGGGAAGTGATTTGGATGAGAAACCAAGAAAGCACTCATCAAGAAAAGCCTCATCAAGCTCATCACACATGTGGCACATGGCCAAATGTAATGTTGCTAGTGATAGCGACGATGATAGCGATATAACTGATGATGACTACTCTTTTTCCATTCAAAAGCTTGCTAATGTAATTCGTACTCAAGAGGATGCTATTAAAATACTAATGACTCAAAACAAGTATCTTAAGGAAAAATTAGCTAGCTCATCATCCAATTATAAAGAATTGGTTGAAAATTTTGAAATTATGTTAAACTACAATGATGAGCTAGCTAGCAAAATTTTGATCCTTGAACAAAATAATGCTTCCTCATATATTCAATCCATTCCACCTACAATTGAAAAATCTAAAGTGGATGTATCTACTTATTGCCATGATTTCAAAAGTGGATGTACCTACAGAAGGATCTTCCATACCAAGAAGTTCCCGTTAAGATCCTGGACACTGTTACCAAAAGGACAAGGAGCTCAGTGGTACGGATTTGTAGAGTAGGCATGGCAAAAAGGAAGCCACTTGGGAACGTGAAGAGGCGTTAAAGAAAGAGTTTCCCCATTTCTTCATGACTCAGCCGAATCTTGAGAACGAGATTCCTTTTAAGTGGGATAGGTTTGTAACATCCGTAAAATTCACCCAAATAAATGACTCACTAAAAATCGTTTTCAAAATCTTTTGTTCGTTGAGCTCTTGATCTTTCAAAACCTCTTATCTCAATCCTTCAAAATCTTTCTCTGTCAAATCTCCCAAAAATCTTTCCCGGCTTTTCTGTAGTTCCAACATCGAGCCGATTATTTCCTAACTCCTTTTTCCTCTCACGCCGTGCGTCGCGCTATGTGCCGGCCGACCATCGTGCGTGCCTGTCCGCCCCTCGATCGGCACTGCGAATCTCTCTCTCACCCTTCTCTTTTTCTCTCTCTGTCTTTCTCCCTCTTTCTTCTCTGTGCGTGCACGCCGAGCAGGGCAGCAGCACCACCACGCCACCACCACCAGCGCCTCCTCCCTACAAGCACTTCCCCGAGCACCACCTCCACCAGCCACGCCCTCCCCGCTACGCGCCACCGCCCTCTGCCACGCCGTCACCTCGCCAGAGCAGTGCCTCGACTGCCGAGCAGCAAGCCACCACCGGCAAGCTCCAATCGCCATTACTAAAGCTCACTGGCCACTCCGCCAAACCAGCCTCACTGGACAAACCGCCAAACCGGCCTCTTCAGACACACTGCGGCTAGATCAGTTCGCAGAGCTAATCACCAAACGCACCTCCACTCCACCTCCTGCCGAAGCCAACGAGGAACATGGTGCCAGCGGTCACCTCCACTCCCCCCGAGCCAAAGCAAGTACTGAACAAGGTGCCAGCGGCTAGTGCCGCAAAGCCCATGCGCAGCAGTTCACGACTCGCCAATAGTAAGCTAGCCAAGATCCCTGTCGCTCGCCGTGGCAAGGTGCTACTCATGCAGCGCTTTGATCTTGTAACAGCTGAACAAGGAGGCCAGGCAACAGGAACCACAGACAGAGTGTTCGACGACGGGGTCCCCCGTGGGCACGCCGAGAAGGTGTTGGACATGTTCCCTCTTAGGAGGGCAAACATGGGTGGGCAGCTTTCAGGCGCAAGCATCGCTTGATCGCCGATAAGGTTGGCTGTTTAGTGAGTAATACGCCAATAGGACCTATGATTCTCTGTGTTCACTTCCTAGAAGTACTTTTTACTTCCTATTCATCTCTCTCACAGAACACGCATCCCTAAAAATTCCTTTTTCACCTTTCCTATTCATCCCCCTCACATAACACGCATTCCAAAAAAAATGTATTTTTTCTCCCACCTACCTGAACACAGCCTGAGAGTTTAGTTGTTTGTTTCATGTAATAGTGTGCGGTAGCGTGGCTCAAGCCCGCGTTGTAACAAAACTCGGTTACATTCGTCTTAGTACAATGATGCACAGCTCTCCTGCGTATTCGAAAAAAAAACTCACTGGCCACCACCGCTCCTCGCCTCGATGCCTCGCCGTACCCACAAGATCCACCTCGTCGCGCTCGCCGTCAGCGATGTCGTCACCTCAGCACCACCGCTCCGCAAGCGATGCTCGCTAGCTGCCACCCGGCCACAGAACCACCATTCAAGGCGAGGCGTTGGCCGCTGGCACAGCTCCTCCTTCGCCGACTATAAAAGGACACCACCGGTCGCTCTCCATCGCTGCCTGAGCCCGCCAAGCCGCCCAGCTCCGCCGCTCATCTTCCAGCTCACTCCAATTTCACGTTTCCCTCTTCGTGCATAGAACAAGGCCGCAGCCATCGACCTCCTCCACCAGGCCACCTCGGTTCGATTCCTTCCACGGTGAGCATATCCATACCTTCCTCTACCTTCCCCAAGCATCGCCTCTCTTTTTTCCTACCCGAGCCGAGGCCCCCACAAGCTCCAGGACTGCCATCCATGGCCCGCCATGGCCCTCTCCTTTCCCCACAGCAATCCCCATAGAGAAGCCCCAAAATGGAATCCCCTCGTCGTCCTCTCTCTTTTCCCTTCTCTCCCGGCCTCTCTCCCTGCCCCTAGCGCCGGCGCCCAACCTCCTGGCTGCCGCCCCCCTCCCTGGCTCTGGTTCGATCCAGAGGAGAAAGAAGAAGGTCGTTTGCCCATAACCCCATTCCCTTTCCCTCCTTTGCAAAAGAAACCCCACCTCTATTCCCTCTCTCTCTCTTTTCACTTAAAAAGAAGTCCCTGCCATTTCACAAATCAACCCGAGTTGAAATAAATGTTTCCACCAGACCCCTACTCTTTTTCGAGTAAACCTAGACATTTCCACAAATTTCAAATAAGCCCTTTTCATTCTTAATAATAATTCCCGATTAAATCCTAAAGCCCGAATTTAATCCTTAAACCCAATCGGCTTCTCATTTGATGCGCCGAGAATCCTCTAAAAATTCTCAAACCCCACCACACACTATCTTATAAAATTTCCGCCGTGTTCAAGCCAAAGTTCTTCCAAAATAATCTCTACTTCTATTTTCCTTGATTTTCCCTCTCTCGAGCTCAACGGTAAAAACCGTATTTCTCTTTCTTATTATGTTTGTTTGTATGCTTGTCTGTGTGCGCCGTAGATAACGTTGCGACTGAGGAAGAAGCCGTCGAGGAGTTTGGAGGCGAGTACCACGAGCCGGAGCCCGAAGACCCGTACCACGAGCAGGAGCTCCCAGAAGGCTTTGACGACGGCAAGTCCAATCCCATCCTTTGATACACATTGAACCCAGTTTTTATAAACACAACCTAGAAGCCTATTTTACAAAACTAGATATGATTTTATTGCAAAACCCGTCTGGATAGCCACCCCTTGATTGCTATGACTATTCCTTGATTGACCCAGATTAGAATCTAAATATGACTTGCTCTGTTTGGATGATAATCACCGCTAGAAATAATGCTTAGAACTTGGTTACTCTATACCCAATTATGACATCAATGTGCTTTTTACAAAAAGAAAACGTGCGTGTGTTTTCAAAAGGGAAAATAGTGATTTCTTGTGTGAAATACCAAAGTGATGAAAGCTCGTACCTTTGTGGTTGAGCTAAAGTGGTGAGCTTGTACCTTTGTGGTTAAGCTAAGTGGTGAGCTTGTACCTTTGTGGCTGAGCTAAGTGGAAGATGTCCATCTTGTCACAATTAAAGACCGAGTTGATGTGCCATCTTACCTAACCCATTTTATCATACAACCACTCGACTGTTGTATGTGGCAACGGCTTAGCATAAATCCCACTAGTTAGTCCACTGGCCATTAGGAGAGCTGAGAGCAACGGGTGACCAAGGAGACGGGATTCGATCTTTGTGACTTATGCCCTGGTCAGGCCTCGTTGGTAGGACCTAGACCCCTGGTGCATTCCGTAATGGCTAGTCGGGTCTTAACTAAGGTGGGTAATGGCTTTGATGGATCCACGCTGACACTAAGGTGATCGTGTTGCGGTACCCTACTTGTGGCTAAAGTGTGTACCTCTGTAGAGTTTAAAAACTATTCGAATAATCGCGACCCACGGTATTGGGCGAGTTACGGCTTGGACACACAACTAGCATTGGGTATGGGATAATGGTGTGAGTTGTTTTGGAAAGTGTCCGGCAGGTGTGCCGTGAGCTACTGTGGATGTGGAGTCCGGTAGCTATTAAAACATGGATCCTGTGTGGATCAAACCCACTCTATTAAAAGGATATCAAAGAAATATTTTGTGAAAACCCTTTTTCAAAATAAACCCTTGCATGTGTGAAAGCAAAGCCTTGCTGCAAATAAACCCTAGCCTTATCCTTGATATATCCTGTGCATATTCTGTGATTAACCCCTCCGTGGGTGTGGTTGGACTTGTTGAGTACGTATGTACTCACCCTTGCTGTTGTTGCTTATTAAGACGAAGATCCAGACTTTGTCGCCGAAGATATCGAGTAGGTGGTCGTGTCCGCACCCGACGCTGCCTGTGGTGTGGTCCCTAGAAGATGCTTCCGCTGGTGCTTGTGGGGAACAAGGCCTTGACCCGGCCTGGGTCGCGCTCTGGTTCATCACTGTTGCTTGGTTAGTTGTCATTTTAGTTTTTGTTAAATGCTCAGCTCCTTAGAGAGCTTGTACGGTGACTGAACTATCTATTGAATAAATGTGTATCAGCCTCCTGGGACTAGTATTTGTATCACATTTAGTCTCTATGAAAGTGGGGACGCTTCAATAAATCTTACTCATCCTTTTGCAACGAGACTTGTTTTGAGAATGCGTATGCATAACCAATTGATGAGCTCATTGCACAAGGAAACGAAGAGCTTAAGTAATAGGTTGAAAAGCTGAAGAAGGACTTGGCAAGGCTCAAAGGCAAGGGAATGGCATGTGAGAAGCAAGGAACAACCTTCTCAAGATAACCGTCCTAAGATTGTGAAAAAAGCTTGAGAAGGGTAAAACTGTGACTTGCTACTCATGCCATCAAGAAGGCCACAAGTCCTATGAGTGCAAGAACAAGAAGAAGAAAGAAGGAGAAGAAAAGAAAAATATCACTCCCAACACCAAGCCCTATTTGAAGGTTGACAAGGTGAAGAGCACACCCTACCTACTAAGAAGAAAGATAACAATAAGAAAAAAAGGGGTGGAACCAAGCTTATTTGGGTGCCCAAAGAAATCATCACTACCATGAAGGGCTCTAAGAAGGTTTGAGTTCCAAAGACGACTTAGAGTCTACGGGACTCGGGAGGATTTGGAGACTTGGGCACCAGAGATATGCAACTCAAGGAAAGAGCCAAGTTGTTCAAGGTTTATGGTAGGTTGGAAGTCATGATCAATCCAATACCCAAATCCTCCAAAGGTAACATAGGTAAGTAGATTTAAATTTATGTAATTTTAATTAGCATCTAGTTCCCTTGTGTTTCTAGGATTGCATGATAAGACCGTCGAATCAGTCGACGGTGTTCAAGGCAGGAGATGTGATCGGAAGGCAAATAGTTGAGACTACACAGAAGATATGTTAAATTAGCAAAACCAAAATGTTGAATCAGGGGAAACAAAATGTTGAAGGCAGGGCCATCGAATCAGCCGACGGTCCTGAAGATTGGAGGCGTGTTTGTCTGTGGAAGGCGACGACTATTTCGATGGTATGAACAGGTCCATCGAATCAATTGATGGCGTTGAAGGCATTCACCTTTGGAAAGGCGACGACTAATTCGACGGGGTACCTATGGAAACAGTCGAAGATACTTAGAAAATGTGCAACAACTATATAACAGCTAGTTTCTTTTGTTGGAGCTATAAATATGGGTTGCCTCGGCCATTTGATGTGTGCTTGAGCTGGAAGAAGCTATAAGCAAGTGTTCCACACATTCTTAAGTGCTCAATCCACCAAAATGCTAATGAGAAGATCTAGGTGATTAGCAAAGTGATTAGTGCTAGCCTAAACGTATTAGAGCATCTCTTTGGTGATTAGCCTAGAGATTAGCGAGGTTTGCAAACCCCTTTACTTATCCGGTGCTTGCGGCACAAGTGTTGTAATCCGGTGCTTACGCGCACCAAGTGTTGTAATACAAGGCATCGTTGGTATTGGGCATCCTTCGGGCTTCGGCGGTAGCCGGTGGGCTGTCCCGGTGATTGCGGAGTTGTCCTGTGCTGGCCTGGATCCCCTCGTGCTCGAGGTCGTCGACGACGTACATGGCGGTGTCCATGACGTTGCTTGACAGTGGCAAATTCTCACGATGGTCATTAATTTCGTCGCGGCAGAACGAAAGCGACGTGGAGTTATTTTAATCCAGGCTATCCTTCCCTTCGAGGTGAACACGTCTGGGTGAAAAGTTGAGCTGCCTCGTCCTGCCCTGTATATGCTTATCACCTGATCCTTCATCAAAAAATTTAAATTATGATAAAAGTAGGATTAAGCTAAGATGTGACAATGAAATCAACGAAGGTAGATGTGATTCATCTCATTTTCGACAAATGGGTCATTGAGATGATGGAAGTGTGCGTCGTCACTTGCTGCTGGTTGTTCGTTCTGGGAGCTTCGGTGCAGACCGAAGGGTGCAGACGACGGCCGCGATGCATGTGCTCGAGTCTTGTTGGAGACCGAAGGGGTGCGAAATCCGCCTTGTTGTCTTGTCGCCTAAGTTGATGAGGGCGCGAGACTGTCATGCAGTGTGCGGCCCCACGACTGTCACTACGAGGGCTTCTGCACACAACGGTGACGGCGTCGAAGCGGTCGGCCACGACGACGGCCTGCATGTGTCCTGAATTCTCTTGAGCGTCGTCTTGGTCTTTTGGATCACAAGAATCCGGGCGAGGCGACCCTTCGCGATGAGCAATGGAGGCTTCGTACTCCGAGGTTTCTGCCAGTTGCTCACATAAATTGCAACGTCAAAAGAATTCTCCGAAGATAGATACATACATGGGACATATATATATATCTGTGAAGCGGAGCTGGAGGGGTGATGCCTCGCCGGGCCCGCTCGTTCCTCGGTGGCGCGGTGAATAACGTCCTGATGTCGTGGCACGCGCGCACGAGCAGCGCGAGGCAGCGTAGCCGAGCCCCGAAGGGTTGCTGGGCCTTGCATAGCAGGAGCCTCGTTGATGCATGTACGTACCTCCGGCAATTCGCCAAAAACTTAACTTGATCCTCACCTCACAAAAATATTTGGTCAAAACAATTAGATGATCTATTTTCTCGTATGCTTGAATTATACGAGAGAGAGAAAAAAAAGACATCAAAGTTATTATTATTTTGTTTATTGATAAAGGTGCAACGAAACCAACGAGGGTATTTAAAAGGCGAGTGACGAGGATAAAAATGGAACTGACGAAGGTTTTTCTGGATTGCACAATGCTTGGTTCGGTTTTGCCGGTTGCTCATCAGAGCCCCTCGGGCTTCGGAGACCCTTCAGTTATGCCGAAGGGGTGTCTACTTGGCCGGTCCGTCAGTATCTTCGTTCCAAGCCTTGTAAAACTCCTTCTTCGTCCCCGTGAAATGGCACGTGATGAAAACGATCACGCTCTCATATACCTGCGAAGTAGTATATTTTGCTTGCAAGCCGAAGGCTCCCGTGGTCAAAGTGAAACTTCGTCAAAGAGGAAATAATTGTATATTGGAACAAAACCTTCGCACTGTTCCAGAATGGAGCAATGAACAAAATATAGATTGTGAATTGATCGTGGAGACTGAACACCGAAGGTATTAAAGCCAACATATACCGGTCAATTAAACATTTCGAAAGAAAGGTGCACTTGTCGAATGTATCTGATTGATTGTCACCCAACGAAGGTATGTTTTATGTTTTCAACAATGACATTCAGTGCTAATAAGTGGTCATGAAATAAAACCGACGAAGGTATTTTTCTCATTGTTGTTTATCGTGCTTTTCTTCGTTTGTGCCTTCGGGTGAGGTTAAACCACGAGGTGGGTGCCAAATGTTGGGATGGAATCTCACCAATCAGTAGGGAAGAGAGAGAGTGAGAGAGTAGTAGACACACAAAACAAGAAACTAAGTGTGGAGTGCCCAAAGTGAGTCCCCTCCTTTGGACCTCTTTGATCCTTTATATTTGGAATTGAGGCTGGCAATTTACATCTGGATCCTTGATGGGTTTAATATTTACAAACGAGCCCCAAGACCTTTACAAAAGGGGTCATCTTTTACATGGACTGGGCCTATTTCCCCAACAATCCTCTTATTGTGTATATATTCTTTATTAAAAATTCAGTTAGTATGCAACCTTTCTTTTTGTATGCTAATCCAGTTAGCAACTGATTTCAAAATAACTGTTCATTGAAGCTGGGACCTTTTTTTGCATGTGTTTTGTATCTCTCAGTTTTCACCCCATCTTTGTGCAGTCAAGAGCATTGGTGTAAAGCACACTTTGGGATCCATGGGTGGAACAGACATCAATCACCCATTAATAAACAAAT
This sequence comes from Digitaria exilis, assembly GCA_015342445.1. Taxonomy (NCBI): domain Eukaryota; kingdom Viridiplantae; phylum Streptophyta; class Magnoliopsida; order Poales; family Poaceae; genus Digitaria; species Digitaria exilis. The sequence continues at coordinate 148,009 of JACEFO010002774.1, forward strand.
TAGGAAATGGGAATATACTGGTAAATAGCATAATCAAAACTTTCCTTTCCGTTTCTTTGTCCTATGAACAAGAATATAATCTACACTAACGCATTGTCTGCCTACTGCCAATTAAATTTCATCTAAACTCGTGGGGACGGAAGCGTAAGGCAAAACAGTGCTTAGTGGACTCCGGTCTGGGTTATACAATCATACATGTCGTACACAGATAGAGGTGTTAAAGCCGAAACTGCAAATGTCTATTGATTATATAATTGTTGATGGCAAAAAAATGGCTAAAAGCCGATCAGGCTTGGACAGCGGGTCTAACCGCCTACAGCACGCGGTTAGACCGGCTGGATCCTGTAGCCGGTCTGGCAATGTGCCAGGCGGTTTGACCGCCCGTCATAGAGTCCGAGTAGAATTAGGGATTTTGTAAGATTTAGATCTGCAAACTATATTTTGTGCGGGGCAAGACCTCCTCACCCTATAAATATAAAAGGCCATGGCCAATTGAGGAGCTCTACCCAATCGTCCAAAACATATTTGCCTTTTACTTTTTCCTTCAAATCCTATCTTTTCCAACCTCTTTGCTTCCTTCTTCGTCTCCACGACGGTTTACAACGTTCTAAGTGGCCTTGCCGACCTTAGAACAACCCTAGGTTCGCTGCCTCCAATGGGGTCCTTCCCGAGGCGGCGATCGTAGGTTTTCGCGGTGCCTCTGCTACAGGCAGTCTGACCGGCCCCTACAGGCGGTCTAACCAGCTGCGCCCAGAAGCTCCAACGAGGAGATTTCGAGGACCGTGCGATATAGCGCAATCGTGTATTGACCAGAAAAAGCATCAACATATTTTGGCGACTCTGCTACGGAAGAAAAATCTTGTTTTCATAACCGATCTACTCGACCCTAGCCCGATGTCTAAGAAGTTCGAAGTTCACAACGACAACGTCATCCCTGCCACCATGGAAGATCTTGACGCAGAAGAGCATCAACGCTACTTGGTGGCAGAGGCACATCTCAAGAGCAAATTTTTGAAGGGGCGGAGGCGCATCTCAAGAGCGAATTCTTGAGGGGTTTCCGGAAGGGACGTGGAGATACGGTGATGCATGTGCAAGACTTCGTGATGCCAGCTTTCCGGATGAACAACGACAAGGTTGAGGTAATAGACAATGTAAGTCAATCATCCTCTCAAGGCCCAAAGCCCGTTACTTCCGAATCTTCATAGCAGGGACTTGATCATCTCATTGCTAATAATACTTCAAAGATAGATGAATTAGAATGCCTAATTAAAGAGCAATTGTTACATGTGGGTTCTGATACTTCTTTTCCTGAGAATAATGGTGGGGTTTTGTATGGTATGCCACCAAATTTATTTGCTGGCCAGACACCGCCGCCGTTCCAAATACCCGAGCTGAAAACAGCTAATGCAGGAGGTTCGGGGATGTCCGGATCAGTTTTTCCCGGCACAGCCGGTCAGACCGCCTCTACAGCCTGTCTGACCGCCACGGCCGGTCTGACCACCTATACGGGCGGTCAGACTGCCTCTGTCCCACCGATGAACGCTATGGCAATTACACCTGAGAGTCCTACTCCACTAGCTATGATTCTAAATTCGGCCTCTTCTAGTCGTGCTGGAGCTATAGCTTTTGCTGGTGCTACATATAGTACCAATGCTAATGCCACGCGTTTGCAAAAATCTTATTCCAAATGATGTGTCTGATGGTCATAGACTTATGCAATCTAGGAACACACCTCATTTGAATTCTATGAACTTGATGCATTCAGCAGTACCTAGTGACTCTATTATGGATGAACTTGCTAGATTTAAGGATGAGGTTGCTGGGGCTATGAAAAATAAGCTTGGAGTTGATATGGGTGTTTCCAGGATTTACCAAAAGCATTATGATAATAGCTTTGATACCGTTCCTTACCCCGCTGGTTGGCGTGTGCCCGGCTTTGTTAAGTTTAGTGGGGAGGATGAGCGCAGTACTTAGGAACACATTAGTCAATTCGTTGCTCAGTTAGGTGAAGCAGGACAATATCAAGATTTGAGAGTCCGTTTGTTTTCTTTGTCCCTCACTAGTAATCTATTTGCTTGGTTTTTCTCATTGGGCCCTGATTCTATCACATCTTGGGAGCAGCTGGAGCATAAATTTCATGATCACTTTTATTGTGGTACTTTCCAGCTCAAGTTGTCAGATTTAGCATCGGTTAGGCAAGACAAAGATGAAATTGTTTGTGCCTATGTCAAAAGATTTAAAGAAGTTATAAACCATTGCTTTAATTTGTCACTTTCTGAGGCCAACCTAGCTGATTTATGTTATAGATCTTACGTTAGAGATAAGCTAGATGGTAATTAATTCATTACTATCGTGCAAGTACAATTAAGGGCTATAGCCATAGGGAGGCAAGTTAGTAAAGAAATGGATAGCTTTAAGTCTCGTCGGTCTAATATGCATGCTATTGATTATGAATCTGATGTTTTGACAGACGATGATAATGATGTCTATGTTGCCGAGTTTACTTGGCCGTCTAAGATTAAAGCTTATTCTTGTGCATCCCTTAGGCCGGCCCATAAGAGTCGGCAAGATGAAGTAAAATTTAATTTTGATGTGTCCAAATGTGATAGTATATTTAATGAGTTGCATAGGCTTGGATACATTAAGCTATCTCATGTTATACCTCTTATGGAAGAATTAACAAAGTGTGCATATTATAAATTTCATAATTTTTTTTCACAGGCTACCAAAGATTGCAATGTCTTCTGTCGGCAGGTTCAATCGGCCATAAGTGAAGGCTGTTTGGAGTTTCATGAGATGAAGTTGATAAAGCCCCATTCCCAGTCAACACGATGGAATTGCAGCAGCCGAAGGTCTTGGTTCGGCCGCATCAAGCCGAATGTACCAAGGGAAAGAATGTGGTGATAGGAGAAGAGAGTCCATCTTCAATTGGGAAGCAGACGGTTTGTGAAGTAACTTATGAGAAGACGGTTGATGGTAAAAAGTCGTTTAAAGTCACTGTGAGGTCATCTAGAGAAGGGGGGCAAAAGTCGGTAACTGCACTAGAGCCACATCCGTCTGGGTCTGTTCCACCACAGGAGGTCAAACCGGCTAGCCCCATGGTCGCCCGACGATGCTGGTGCCAAAGCGTCCAAAGGTTGGTACTTAGAAGATGAATGTGGCAAAAGATTAGGGAGCTCAAAAACCCAAAGTTCCGTTCGATATGCTCTTCGGTAAGTACACCAATCAAAAGGCCGTTCCAAGTGATCGGCCGCTAAAAAAAGATTCAGGTCACCCACTCAACATGAGAGACCCCCTTCACCCCCAATGTAAAGTTGAGTCCGGCATGAGATGACAATGGAGTGATGTGGGTGCCATATCAACGGTACAACCTTCTTTTCACCCTAGATGGAAAGGTCAGAGAAGACATGCGAAGGACAGGATCATGCATCCTAGTTGTGACCGTTTGGTGTTTTGCCAATCTGATCATGGGCAATGGTCACAGGCGATTAGACCGCCTGTCCCTGGTGGTCAGACCGCCTGTCGCGGTCAGGTGCTGAGGTCTCCTTCGAGGAAGGTTTATCGGCCTAAGAAGAAGGAGGAGGTGCAGAGCATGGAAGTAGACTCAGAGAGGACTACTGAGTTCGATATTATCCAAGTTGGGACTATAGAGGTTCCTATTGAGAAGAGTCTGGCTATGAAGCCGATTTCTAATGAAATAATTGTGGAGGATCAGGGATCTAGTGCTGGCAAGTCTCAGCATTTTCTTCCAAGATGATGTCCTGAAGGTTTGACTCGTACGCAAAGGAGGACGCTTCAGAGACTTTGTTTTCGGGAGAGACAAGAGCAAGAGTTGGAGAAACAGAGGGATGAATTCTTCAACAAGAGCAAACCCATGATTCCCCAGAAGAAAGTGTGGAAGACAAAAGAAAAAACCTAGGCGGTCCAACTGGCCCAGGCGGACAGACCGCCTGTACAGGGTGACACAGAAAAGGTGTCCGGTGATCTTTCTTCTGATTCTATGGCTTGTGACAATGAGATATCATCGGTTCCCACTGCTGAGGACGATGAAGAGCTCGTTGATTATGGTTCTTCTCCAAAGCGCATGAATCTTGATGTGAATGTGTTGCATATGTCGATGAAAGGTGATGTGCTTTCAGAGGATGATATTGCTCATCTTGATTTTGATCACAAGGAAGCTATATTTCAGAAGCCTAAACCTAAAGACAATCAATTGAAGGCTTTGTATTTGAAGGTGAAGGGACATACACTACTAGAATCGTAACTATACCCAAATGTCTTAAAACTGCTGGCCTTCTATATAAACAGTCAGAAAACAAAATACCCAAGAGTATACCGTCGGCCATTTCCCCTCGAGCATTCATGGTCGGCCATTGGGCCAATAACCAAGGGGATGTTGGCCATTTAAATTTCCAAGAGGAAAAGGCCCACGGTCTACTGTTGGCCATCTCATTACTAGGCTAACGTTACATACTGATGGGTATCTCGTTTTCTAACTGTTTGAATATTGTCGACCATTTATTTCCACATTTTAAGAATAAAAATAATGCTTATCATTTTTAATTATCATATTTATATGTTATTTCTTTTTATGTTTATTCCAACTTTTCTAGAATTTCGATTATTGTGTTCCTGCACGTGTTAAGAAGACGGGGAAATAAAATACTAATATAACACACTGCTGGAATAATAAGCTTCTCTTTGCATTTCATACATGCGGAACATGCATAACAATTAAACAACCTCTCATGTTATGTGAAAGAATCAGTAAGTACAAAATTGTAATTAAATATGAGTTCTCAGGAACTAGTATACAAAATCTATAGAAAAAAATTCCAAATCCATGCTTTTGGAATCTACACGAAAAAAAAAATCCAAATCCATGCTTTTGGCTGGTTCCAGGAATCCTGAACGTTCATGCATGTCAGGCAAAACACCACGAGCTGTTAGCAATTAATTCTCATGGCAACAAATAGATAGTCAAGCGTTTCTTCCTCAACAGAAATTAGACACTAAATTTTATTACGAGTAAAATGCACCTCCGGTCCTTGAACTTGGCTCGAGGTATCATCCTGGTCCTTCAACTCTCAAAATGCATATTTTGGTCCTAAACTTGCTAATCGATGCAACTGAGGTTCAAATTACCATGACCCATATTAAATTAATTACATGGCTGCTGACAATGCGTTGACGTGGCCCCACCGTCTTCTTCCTCAGGCCAAGGCCGAGGTTTGGCAACGACTGCCGGCAGGTCACCCGCACCGGTCGCAGCAGCAGCTAGCGCTCGCCGCACCTGCCGGCCGCTCATCCCTCGCTGCACCCACCCACCCGCTGCTCTGCCCCACTCGCGCCCGCCAGCCACTCTGCCCGGCCACGTCGCCCCCGCGAAGGGTCTGCCCCACCGGCCTGCTGCCCCTGACCCCCGGAACCGTGCCCTGTACGACGCCGTCATGTTCAGCCGGAGCCTGCTCGCCAGCCAGCTCACCAGCTTCCTGTTTCCCATCAGCGGGATCATCGAGTCCTGGTCGCCGGTGCAAATGCAACGCTGGCAATAAATATGAGAGTTTGCATACTTGCAGTACTAATACTGCATTGCCTGAAACGAAGACACCGCATTATGTATGAAGCTGTGACTCTGAGAGTGGAGGACAGAGTGCAGAGGCGGGCCTGACGTGGGAACCCACGTGTCTCTGGTCCACGTCAGCGCAATCAAAGACACATAATCAATTTAATATGGGTCAAGGTGATTTGGACATCAGCTGAACCGATCAGCAAGTCCAGGGACCTAAATGTACATTTTAAGATTTTGAGGACCTGGATGACACCCCATGCCAAGTTCAAGGACCGGTGGTGCATTTTACTCTTTTATTATCTTCATAGCAAGAAACCTGACTACAATAGACAAACTAACACAAGTGTTCCGTGAAAGAGATTAACCAGCACAATTGTTTCTACCAAGCAAATGAAATAGTAGTGGAGTATTAGGGACCAAAACGTATACAAGAACTTGCAAGCTGTTGATGAGACTCAACACCAGCTAAATTTTATTGACTAGACACGAACGGCGGGTACAGCTAATACTAGCCTGCTTAACTGCATCACCCCGGCCAACTATCTGCTCCAAGAGCCCAACCTCAGATTCAGAAGAATATTCACAAAAAATTATTGACGATGCAAATAATTAAAAAAATGGCAGTGGCATCACCAAGGCTAGGGATTGTCTAATTACACGTACGGCCATCTTGATTTCAGAAACCAAATTGCTGCAAAAAGACAGATATGATGAGTACGCTTGGCCTAAAAGATGTGAAGAAAGGGATTTGATTTGCATCTCACCTGTTTATTACCTGGTGATGGCGTGAAGAAACCATTGGAGACGGCGTAGTCGCGGATCTACAGTCAAGGGCTGGTGATGCCGTGAAGAAGATTGACCATCGGTGGCGGCATAGTCGTAGATCTACATGAGCCTATAGGACTTGGGCATCGCTGCAAGGAAGATCTTGAACCACCTGTCGCCTTGCCGATCTTCGAACACGAACAGATTGGATCAAAGAAGGGTTGTAAGGGCAAGAGATAAGGAGATAATACGCTAGTAGTTTTAGATGAGAAGCGGTTTCTTATGGTGGAGGAGTAATTTCAGGGTAGCAGTGGCGTGCTTTTTATTTATTTGACTGAGATATTTTCATGTTCATCCGATTTTGGGTACAAAAGCCAACAGGTAGTCAGCAAACCGTTGGCTAATGGTTCACCAAATAGTCAACTGTACTTAAAACATTGTTGGCAATTGTCTTACCGATGATTATTACAACCATTTTTCCATGTGTTGGATTGAAACTGTTGGGAAATATTTTACACGGTTGGTGTTGACAACCAAAATTGGCATTAACCGGTTTTGCTGCTCGTCCAGAAAAACCGGTCCTTCCGGTTTGACAAACTCGGAACTTCTGGTTCTAATAATTTTCTCCAAATGCTGATTGGACTTCACCAATACGTAGGCCTCGGCGAGACGATCAAAGTGCATATATTGAAGGTCCGATTTGGAGTTCGGGCGAGAGAGTTATGACCTCGGGAGTAACTGCACCCGGGTAAAACCGGGACTCCGGAAGTTCCGGGATTTGTTAAGAGTTGTATTTAGACACGGAATTTGTATAATTATCGACTCCTACTGGGTCCAGACCTCCACACCCTATAAATATAAAGAGTCATGGCCAATTCAGGGGATCCCAATCGAATCAAACATTATGCATCTACTTTTTACCTATAAACCCTAAACTTTTCCAACCTCTCTTGCTGTCCATCGTGATCTCCACGGCCATTGATGGCGTTCTAGAGTTGCTAGTCAACCTAGGGCACGTCCAGCGACGTCCACACCCTGACGGGGTCCCTCCCTGGTGTGAGCAACGACGGCCTTTGCTAGTTTGCTCGTAAACTAGTCGTTCTTCGCTACATAAACGCGTTGGTTATCTATTTGCTTGTTTGCTGGTAAACCTAGCCGTCCTCCACTACGTAAGTGTGGTAGTTATCCTCTCGAACGACCTATTCCAGTGAAACCCTAAAAAACGGAACATTCGACTTCTAAACCGGAACATCCAGTTTCCGTAGGCTGACTGTGATTTGGTTCGTTTGCGGCTCGCGCGATCTAGCGCTTGCCGTGTGTTGACCAGAAAAAGCGTCAACACACTTTTGGCGACTCCGCTGGGAAAGAAGATCTGGTTTTTATAACTGTTCTACTCAATCCTAGCCAAATACCTCATTAATCTATTTTGACTCGCCATTGATATTGCATCGGCTCTTTGAAGACCGTCGCATCTGTTCTTGTGTGCATCAATTTGTTCAAACGGTTGCATCCTTCTTTGTTTCTTACTGCACATTGACGATTGAAAGAGAAGCAAAGTATTGGTCATTGACTGCTTGGGTCATTATTAAGAATATCTGGATTTCTCTATCACAAGACCAGGAGCATCAAGACTTATTATGGCGGGTTATCATTACACTCCACAACAATATTACTACGTCACGCCTGAGGTACAACATGCAAATACATCACATGTTTCTGCTGATTATTTTGCTAGTACCATAAATCCGCATGTTGGTGTTGCTACATATAATGATAGTATTCATATTGCATCGGCTAGTCATTATTTCGATAGTGTTTTAAATTATGCGAATTATAATTCTAAAAATTATAGGCAAAGGCCAATGTCAAATAGTATACATGGTTTGAATTTAATTATACTAGCAGCATACAATATACACCTTTTCATATATCGGCAGAGGAACATGTTCACATGCCAATATGCAATTATCAAGGCCAAACTAACATGGTTTTTATGGAGCACCGCATATTGATAATTCTAACAATATTCAGCAAGGTGTTCCATCTATTTATTCATCGGCAGCAAATTCACAATATGCGGTTAAATCATAGATCATGCCGATGAAGGAGAAGATTGGTCGTGCTAATTCTAGTCATGTGGCCTGTTATTCTCAAACATCATGTGATTCCGATCTCTATAATATTCAGCAAGGTGGAAATGAATCGGTTTCTGCTTATAAAAGACAATTCAATGAAATGAAAAACCATTGCATTAATCTGTCAATTTCTGTTACGGATCTTGCTGATGTATTCCTGAAAGGTTTAAGGTCATCTATAAGAGATAGAATAGATGACTCTGATTATCATTTAGTTGCGCAAATATATATAAAGGCTTTACTACTGGAGTTCCGAATGAAGAAAGAAAAGGAGGATAGTTCAGATCTGAACAACAGTTTGGTTATTGCAACAAGCGAACAATCTGGATCCGTTCTACCAAAAGAAACTAGTTTGGCTATACAAAATCATGACATGCACAATAAAGGAGCTATGCTTTGTTTTTTCCAAAGTTGAAGGTGTCGTGCATTTGTCTAGCGAGTATCACGTCGGTAAAAGAAACAACTTCCGGCTAAACAAGACTCTACCGGCAAGGAATATGTATGTGGTGGCCATTACAAGTCTGGAAGCGAGGGGAAGGCATTGCGTGATGTGGGCTGCTATCGAGAGAATAAATATGACATCATTCACATCAAGGTTCCTCGCCTCTCCAATATGTATGTGGTGGCCACACAAGTAATTTATTTAATTCTCAAGTAATTTTCTCAATCTGATCTTATGGTTTCAGCTAGTACATCTATTAGAAATATTATGATAAATAATTCTAAAAGATCAATTGAAGAAAATACTTTACTTGCTAACAAAACAATAATTTCATATTATGTTAGCCAATGCATTGTGAAAATTAGAAAGGCTGACAATAGTAATACTTTGGCATTTAAATTTTCTACATCATCATTGCCAAAGTTTTTCTCTACGTAGTTTGGTTGTGGTCATTCTGGGTTTAAGAAAAGAAAACCAAAAAGCATTGTGAAGGCCGATGCTGATTTGGCAATTAACTCTAAAGCATCGGCTATGAGAAGTGCAAAGAAAGGTATAGCCGAATGGGTCGATGGTAAATCTGAACCATTCGTTTGCTTGGCCTTAGAACCTTCACCACAAAAGCATCATCTAGAGAAAATGAAGTTGTTGACGCCTTTTGTGGTCAACACATGATAAGCGCTAGATCGCGTGGTAGCCGGAATCTCCTCGTCGGAGCTCCTGAGTGCAGCCGGTCAGACCGCCTGTAGGAGCCTATTATGAAAAGGTTGTTCTAAGGTCGGCAAGGCCACCTAGAACGTCCTAAAACGCCATGGAGACGAAGAAGGAAGAAGAAGGGAGGTTGGAAAAGCTAGGGTTTGAGATAAAAAGTAAAGATGGATATGTTTGTACGATTGGGTAGAGGTCCTCAATCGGCCACGACCCTTCATAATATAGGGTGGGGAGGTCTTGCCCCATGGGGAGTCAATTCAATAATGAAGTCCCATCAAAATACAACTCTAATTCGGATTAGAACTGCTACAGGCGGTCTAACTGGCTGGGCCCGGGATTGACCCTTGACAGAGCCATAACTCCCTCATCCGGAGTCCAAATCAGGCGATCCACATATGCATTTTGACTTTCTCGATGAGCCCTACGCAATGGTGGAGTCAAAATCATATTTTTAGCACTTTCCTACAGGAGGTCTAGACCGGCTGTACAGGCAGTCAAACAGCTTGGCACATTGCCAGACCGGCTACAGGGTACAGCCAGTCAGACCGCTTGTTATAGGCGGTTAGACTGGCTGTTGAGCCAGATCGGCATTCTTGCCATTTTTTGTCGTCAACATATGCCCCCCTGTTTCTTGGTAAAGCATGCTTATCAAGAAACATTAATTTAGTCTAAGCTTGTTCTAAAAGCGATATCAACATATCGGCCAAATCCTTTCAAACACTTTGTCACATACTTGGATAATACCTTCAAATGCTCTTGACAACTGAAATCCATGCAATCATCAACTTGAAAGGATGTTACCTTTGTCTTATTATTACATGCTCGAGCTATCCTCTTTCTTGACCTGTTCCAAAGCCTCCAAACGCTTTTCGGTCACTCAAAGGACAAACAGCTTCTTGACCATAGACAAACTCATACGGAGTAACTTTGGCAGAACCATGTCTAGAACCATGCCTTAATGCTAAAATCAACTTCACCATTAGCTTGAGCATAATATGGAGATGAATTGAGCAATTTAATACCATTGGATTCAACGAACTCACGTACCTCCTTAGATATGAATGATTTTCATTGGCAAATGAATCCCAAATCCATGTATAATATGCTCGATAATAAACTCAATCACTTCTTTCGTAATAATGAAAACAATCGGCAATTATTGTAAACCAATAAGAGTAAACCCGCTTAAGGAGCCACTTCATCATGCGAGCTGATTGTTGCGCACCATAAATTTCTTCATGAACCTCTGCCATAACCAACCTAACTTGATCAGGATATAAACACTTTAAGAGCAAATCATCCGCGATCCGATAATATAGTTCACTATCAACCAAAGCAAACTTGAAAGCCTATCGTCGGACTTTTCGATCCATTGAACTGCTAGTATCCTGCAAATACCACCAGAGGCTTCCTCCAAATACCAACATGGGCCTCAACAGATTGAAAGGCATCCACAGCCGAATCGGTTTTTTCAGAGGCACAGGCGGTCAGACAGCTTGTCATGGCGGTTAGACCGGCTGCACCAGGAGGTTGGACCGCCTGTCCTAGAGCAAGCATGTCGGCTTCGCAAAACATCGGCTTCTTTTCTAAAAAAATTCTTTTCTGAATATTATAGCCTGATACTTACTGTGCCAACACATTAGCTCTAAGATTCCCTTCTCTTGGTACATGATAAATCACAAATTCATCAAAGCAAATTATAATATCTAATCATTTGTCAAGATAGACATTTAGAAATCCATCTAAACATTGATATACTTTGAATACTTGATGTACCAATAGAAAAGAATCACCACAAGCTTCTATATGTTTTACTTCAATGTAATGTAAAATCTCCAACCCGAATAATAAGGCTCATACTTGGTTTGGTTATTTATGCATCTATGATCCAATCGGTTAAAAGCTTCAAAAATAATATTGTTTGGTGATATAATAATAACACCAACACCACATTCACCTTTGCAAACCGATCCATCAAAATGCAATTTGCATGGATTAAAAGTAACATAGCCGACATTTAAATTAAGTTGCTTCTTAATCAATGTTAAATAAAATCGGCAATGATATTCTTTTACAGATTCAAAGAATCAAAGACTAAATCATATTCAATTAAAGCATAAGCCATTTGCCGATTCTATCACTCAATATTTGGTCTATGCAACATATATTTAATTATGTCAGCTTAACAAGCAATTATGGAAGTATTTCATAGTAAACAATGCCTCAACTTGGTATAAGCATGATGTATACAACTAAAAGCATACCTCATTTTGGCGTCCAATAATCTTCTACTTGCATACGCATAACAGAATCCTTTCCTTCGGTCTTTTGAATCAAAATAGCTCCAATAACGCTTTCTCAAAGGCTCCTTGCTGTTTTGCCCCCCGAGTAAATTCAGCATCATCCTTCGACCGAAGTAAGGAGTAAGAACACCTACATAGCTTCCTCAGAATCAAAATCAGGATGATCAGGATCTTCCTCCATAAGAATATAATCACCCAAGTATGGGACATTAGCATCCATATCCATATGCTTTGGTGACGAACTGTAATCAACAAGTTGTTTATCGTCCTCAACACTGGGAACCGATGTCAAGTCGTCATCACAAACCATGCGAGCAGAAGTAACATCATCTGGCAGTACCTCTGCCTCAACCGGTCTGACCGGCTGTGCAGGCGGTCTAACCGCTTGCTCGGTCGACTTTGTAGAACTGGCGGTCTGGACCACTTGTACAACTGGTTGGACCACCTATACTGCTGGATTCGTCAGATCGTTCTTTTTGACCTCCACTCCTTCTTCTGAGGAAGCATAGTTCTATGCTTGTTGAAAAGCTCTTGCTTTTCTGGCTCTTGCTTCTCTGGCTCTTGTTTCTTTCTCTCCTGAAGACGCAGCCTTTAAAGTTTTCTTCTCTACGTACGAGTCAAACCTGGAGGACACCATCTAGGAAGAAAGTTAAACTCATTGCAGCTAACCTCATGACCATTAGCAGTGGGAGTCTCTGACATAGACTTCTCAACCAGATTGTCTAAAACAATCGGTCTTTTGTCTCCATCAAGTGTAGTAGCCTTTACTGAGTCCATATTCTTCTCCTGAACTTTCTCCTCCATGTTCTTAGGCCGATACACCTGCTTTAGAGGAGGTGTCTTCTTCTTCTTGGACTGCCGGTCTAGACCGCTTGTAACAGGCGGTCTGACCACCTGGGCCCGATTCCCTTGACCAGATTGACGAACAGCCAAACTGTCACGAACGGGTAGTGCAATCCTATCCAGAACTTGTCTTCTCGGTTTCCTCCATCCAGAATGCAAAGAATGTTGTGACACCGACTGATACGGCACCCACATCACACCATTGTCATCCCATATTGGACTCAACTTCCAAGACACATGATGACACTGCACTGGCTTGAAAGATCCACCTTTAGGTGAATTCACTTCTTTTTTTAATGACCGATCGCTTGGAACGGCCTTTTGCTTGGAGTAGTTGTCGAGAAGCATATGGAATGTGACCTTTGGCTTTATACCAGATCCTCTGTCATTAGCCAGACTCACTTTCAAAGCTCCAACCTCTGAACGCTTTGTTTTCAGCGCCTTTGGATGACCATGGTGTAGGCCGGTCTGACCGCCTACTACAGCCGGTCTAACCACCCGGCCGGTCTGATCGCCTGCTGTAGCCGGTCTGACCGCCTGCTGTAGCCGGACTGACCGCCTGTGGTAGAGCAGGCCAAGACAGCTGCGATCCAGGTGAAACGACCGAACTTTGCCCCCCATGTCCCGAGGCTCTCAATGTGACTTTGAATGTCTCTTTTCCATCAGAAAATTTCTCACATGTCAATTCACGGATCAACTCCTTCCCTATCAAAGAGGGTCTTTCATCTCCCACCACCACATTCTTCCCATTGGTCGATTCGACTTGATGAGGCCGAATCAAAACCTTAGGTTGCTGCAAGTCCAAGGTGCTGACTGGGAAAGAAGTTTTATCCACCTGCATATCACGAAATCTCAAACGGCCTTCATTTATAGCCGATTGAACTTGCCGACGGAAAGCATGACAATCATTGATAGCATGTGAATAAGAATTATGTAATTTACAATATGCATGCCTTTTCTACTCTTCCAATGCAGGTACAAAATGAGAAATCTTAATGTATCCATATTTATGCAATTCATCAAAAATGTGATCACATTTAGATACATCAAATGTAAATTTCAATTTTTCTTGCTGACTCTTATGAGCCGGCCTAAGAGATGAACAAGAATAAGCTTCAACTTTAACAGGCCATGTAAATTTATTAACATTAACATTATTATCATTGTCGGTCGAAACATCGGATTTACAATCAATAGCATGCATATTAGACCAACATAATTTAAGACCCTCCTTTCTTTATTCATTTGGTTTTGAGCCACTTCAGCTCTAATGTGAACTTGAGCAACCGAATGATAATCACAATTATCAATTTGCTCTCTAATAGAGGATTTTAGTCCTCTAAAGCATAATCGAGCAAGATCAACATCAGAAATTGATAAATTGAAGCAAAGGGTTTTAATCTCTTTAAATCTTCTAAAATATTGAGAAACGGTTTCATACTGACCTTGTTTAACCGATGCTAATCCTGCAACGTTGTTTCGTACGTAGCATTGGCCGCATCCAGCATACCATCACGGTTATCAGTAGCCGAATTTGGCATAATGGCTAACGGTGTAAGCCATTCCGGAACAACTGTCGCAGTACTAGAAAGGTTGGTCTGACCCGCCATTGAGGGGATGTGACCGGCCGTACAGGCGGTCTGACCGGCTGAGGCGGTCTGACCGGCTGTACCGGCGGTTTGACCGCCTGTAAGCATTGATCCAATTGTAATGACTGTGTTTGGTCTGGGCAACTGGATCAGCGGTGGAGTCTGACCATCACAGGAATTAGGCAACATACCACATAACATATTATCAATATTAGACCATGGTATGACAGGCACATCACTATTATGAACTGATTTCCCCTTTTTAAGTATCTCTAGTCGATCTAAACGTGCAGAGAGTTCATCAAGACTAGGCATACTATTAACAACAATCGGGTTAACCATATCAATAGGGGAAGACGGTTGTGAAGATGAACTTACAGTGTGGATTACCTCAATCTTATCACCGCTCATTTTGAAGGATGGCATCGCAAACTCTTGAACGCGTGTGACCGTGTCATGATCCTTCTTGAGGCCCTTCAAGAACTCGTTCTGGAGATGTGCTAGAACCATCAATATAGTTCTGGTGTCCTTCCTCATCGAGATCTTCTATGTTGGAAGGAATATCATCTTGATCAACCTTGGATCCCATTGGGTTAGGGTCGAATAGATCGGTTATGAAAACCAGATTTTTCTTCCCCAGCGGAGTCGCCAAAATATGTTGACGCCTTTTGTGGTCAACACACGATAAGCGCTAGATCGCGCGGTAGCCGGAATCTCCTCGTCGGAGCTCCTGAGTGCAGCCGGTCAGACCACCTATAGGGGCTGGTTAGACCACCTGTAACGGAGGCGCCGCGAAAGCCTATGATCGTCACCTCTGGATGGGCCCCGTCGGAGGCGGCGAACCTAGGGTTGTTCTAAGGTCGGCAAGGTCACCTAGAACGTCCTAAAACGCCTTGGAGACGAAGAAGGAAGAAGAAGGGAGGTTGGAAAAGATAGGGTTTGAGATAAAAAGTAAAGATAGATATGTTTGTACGATTAGGTAGAGGTCCTCATTCGGTCACGACCCTTCATAATATAGGGTGGGGGGGTCTTGCCCCGCGGGGAGTCAATTCCATAATGAAGTCCCATCAAAATACAACTCTAATTCGGATTAGAACTGCTACAGGCGGTCTGACCCCCTGTACAGACGGTCTAACCGGCTGGGCCCGGGGTTGACCCTTGACAGAGCCATAACTCCCTCATCCGGAGTCCAAATCAGGCGATCCACATATGCATTTTGACCTTCTCGACGAGCCCTACGCAATGGTGGAGTCAAAATCATATTTTGAGCACTTTCCTACAGATGGTCTAGACCGGCTGTACAGGTGGTCAAACCGCTTGGCACATTGCCAGACCGGCTACAGGGTACAGCCGGTTAGACCGCTTGTTACAGGCGGTTAGACCGGCTGTTGAGCCAGATCCGCATTCTTGCCATTTTCTGTCGTCAACAGAAGTATACCTTTGATTTAACTTTGTGTGATGATTTATTTGATATCTTGCTAGAGAACAATATTATTAAGTTATTTGATCATAAAGTAATTCCATCACCTCTTGAGTTAGAGGATCGAAAGTATTGCAAGTTGCATAATTCTTTTGGCCATAATACTAATGATTGCAACATGTTTCGTCAATTCATACAATCGGCCATTAACATTGGATGATTGAGATTTTCTCAAACAAAAGAGGATGACCAGTCGATTGTGATTGGTCTTGATGGCAAAGGGTTAGTAAATCGGTTGGCATTAGCTGATTTATCTGAAGATCCTATTTCAATTGCCAAAGAGAAAGATTCAAAGCTCTCAAGTGATGAGAAGGACATCGTCCATGATTTAAAACTTCAAGCAACTACTAAGGACGATGAACCTAATAAAATCCCAAAGGTTACTGGGTTCTCCATCCGATCAAGATCATGTTACTTCAGCTGTGCTGGAACAGGAGGTCAGATCGTCTGAGACAGGGGGTCTGACCGTAGGGGGTCTGACCACCTGTAACCAACAGGGAAGACCGATCTCCAAAACTGATCAGGTCGACTCAAATATAGAGGATCCACCTATATTTAAATGTGAACGTCCTAAAGTGGATAGAGGTGAAGACCGTGTTAAGCACAAGGGCAAAAGGCCAAAGCTTACTTTCGATGAACTTCTGGCTAAATATCAAAGAGATAATGAGGCAGAGCGTGCTAATCGGTCAAATGATGTCAGATCATCAAAATTGCCTCCTAAGCATAATGCTGGGAATTGGAATTGGCAAAGGAAGAATTTTCATTCAACAACATCATATTCTCCTTCTCGACCATCGATGCCAATTCCATATACTCCATATCTCACTAATTTTTATTCTCATTCATCACAGGGGTGTAATGATTTATGGGCACATACTCCTTCGTATTTCAGACCATATCATGTTGAGTATGCAGCTCCAAGGAGACCATCAAATGCAAGACAACCATATGTTCAAAATGACCGTTTGGAGCAAAACGATCGGTCTAGAGTTCAAACCAAGAAAAAGGGTGTCAAGCAAGTTTATCGTGTAAAAAGGGATGGCCAGAAGGATGAGTCTTCAGATCTGAATTCAATGGATGAGAAGCCGATTGATATGTCAAACACTTCGGCTACTAATGGTAAAAGAGAGGAAAAAACTGTCGTTGATCCTCCAAGTGTCAAATCTGAACAAAAAAGGGAGAAGAAGTCAAAGATCAAGAAAGAGGTGCTGCTGTCCAAAACTGAAATAAAATCAGGGCGACTACTTCATTTATCAAATTGGCAAAAGAAGAAGCTACAAGAACTTAGTGCTCAACAATTGAGAAAGAAGGGCATAGCATGGGTTCCTAAAAGACAAATTCATACTCAAGACAAGGATGATGATCAAGCTAAAGGTGCAACACAATTGAAGGAGAAATGGAGGTCTAAGAGACGGTATTCAAATACAAGGTTTGCACCAAATCATCAAAATTATTGGTCATTGCATCATCCATTCGATTTTCAAATGCCATATATGCCTATGTCATGGAATTCATCCTATGGTATGCATGGTTATCCCCCATGTTCTTATTTTTATCCTTGGTTGCCATATGGATCTTTACATTATGGAGGGTTTTCACCAAATTGTTATGCATATTGATTAATTACAATAATTTTTTCTATTATTTACAAAAGCCCAAATGCTTAGTTTATAGAGAAGATTTTATCCATTAATCCCTTTCTATTCTTTATTTCGGATGTGCATATGGATAAATTCACTATGGATGATATTTTATATTGTCCTTGGCAGCATATAAGGCTGATGAATATCTTTAGTCATCGTCCTAAAGAGATAAGCCTCCCGGTGAGATACCACTTATGTGCTTCCCATGCTTGGGGGGCAGGATATTAGCAAAGCTAATGATTTGCTTTATGAGATAAACTTCCACTCTCTCAAGATCAATGATCAACAGGGATAAATAAAAGTGGAAAGTAAAGCTTACTCAAGACTATAGAAGAGCTTTACCGAAATGATGTTCAGAAAATAAGTAAAACATACAAGAGCTTTACCGAAACTTTGAAGCTTTTGGAACCCCGAGACAAGTTCGACTCAACCCTAACTCACAACTACAACCTAAGTTACAAAGTGGAAAATGGAATGCACTCCTTGAGGTGTTCTCCTTGGATGTGTGTCTTGAAATGGAGGGTGAAGGGTTGTATTTATACCTCTCCAAGGCGGTTCTCGAGCTTAGAATTGACGCCATGCAGATGAAGTAGCTCCCACGTGAAGGAGGTAGCGTGAAGCTGCAGCGGGAGGCAGGTCGGGCAGGCCTAGGCCGGCCATCCCTAGATTCCCTCCACCTGGCACCGCCTTTCTCGTGTGCGGTCTGGATGCTGCGTTGAGGTTGGTAATAACTGAATTCTGCCCGAATTAGCCATGCAAGTAGCCCCTCTAATCCAATGTTGAGCATTGTGAACCACCGGATCAAACCAACTTGTATCACACGTCTCTGGATCACTTGGAATGTGTTTTTGGACTCCCGGATCAGTGACGTGGTAGCGGGGTTCAAGGGGTGGCCGGCCGGCTGGAGGTGGTAGGCCGGCTTAGCTGCGGCCGGCTGGCCTGGCCTAAACCGGCCGAGCGTGCACTTTCTCCATTTTTGCCCAGTTTTCACACCTGTGTCCCTGCATTCACAACTCATCCAAAACTTGTAAAATTCATTAGCATTAAGCAAATTAATGCATGGAACATGGTGTGATTTACTGATTTATTCCTTCTGATGTTGACGGTAAAATATATCAAATCGACCATCAACAACCATCTCAGGTGATTTAATGGATCAAAATCAAGAGTGGTTGCAGTAGAGACTTGAACACTATCAGTCGCACAAGAACGATTTATGTGTGAAGGTATTGAAGACCTTGATGATATAAGCAAGCTAGGATGTTGTTCTATATCGGCTGATCCTCTTGAGGAAGTAAACATTGGTGATGGTTCTATACCCAGGCGGATGTTTGTAAAAAAGAATTTAAATCTTGATTTTAAGCTTGAATTAATAAAGTTGTTAAAGGAGTATGTCGATTGCTTTGCATGGAATTATCATGAGATGTCTGGTTTAAGCCAAGAGCTAGTTGAGTATCGATTACCTATTAAATCTTGTTTTAGGCCTTATAAACAACCTCCTAGGCATTTTAATCCTGAAATTTATGACCGAGTTAGAGAAGAAATAAATCGGTTGTTAGAAGCAAAGTTTATTAGGACTTGTCGATATGCTGATTGGATTTCTAACATTGTGCCTGTGGAGAAGAAAGATACAGGCAAGATAAGAGTTTGTATTGATTTTAGAAATCTTAATCATGCTACTCCTAAAGATGAGTATCCTGTGCCTATAGACGATATACTTATTGATGCAGCTTCTGGACATAGAATGATTAGTTTTCTTGATGGTAATGTTGGTTATAATTAAATATTTATGGCCAAAGAGGATATATCCGAAACAGATTTTATATGTCCAGTCTTTGTTGGTTTGTTTGTGTGGGTTGTTATGACTTTTGGTTTGAAAATACCAGTGCTACTTATCAAAGGGCGATGAACTTGATTTTCCATGACTTGCTTGGTATTATCTTGGAAGTTTATATTGATGACATTGTAGTCAAATCGGCTGAAAGTAGTTGTCATTACGCCGATTTAAGACTTGCATTCGAAAGGATGCGCCTGTATAGTTTGAAGATGAATCCACTCAAATGTGTTTTTGGTGTATCGGCTAGGAAGCTTTTGGCCTTCAGAGTTCATGAGAATGGCATAGGGGTAGATCCGAAAAGGTTGATACCATTGAAAAGTTGTAAGCACCTAGTTCTAAGGAGTTGCAGAAATTCTTGGGCAAGCTAAATTATTTGAGAACGTTTATTTGCAATTTATCGGGGAAGGTTTATGCTTTTACTCCTTTGCTTCGGTTGAAAGATTATTCTGAATTCACTTGAGTGGCAAAATAGCAAGAGGCATTTGGTGAAATCAAGCATTATTTATTTTCGCCTCCGGTTCTTTAGGCACCTAGGAGAGGGGTTCCTTTCAAATTATATATTGCGACTGAAGAAAGTGTTATTGGAGCTCTTTTGACTCAATAAACCAAAGGGAAAGAGTATATCATTGCATATGCAAGTAGGAGGTTGTTAGACGCTGAAACAAACACTACTAGAAAACCCTCCTTGTAGCTACGCTATATTTAGAGTTAGACACACTTTATATTGTATCTATAGCCATGTAGGCACGCTTTCATAAAGCGTGTTAGAAACATCTTCATATGGACCGTGTCAGACTTTCTAGAGGTGAATTAGTCAAGCGTATCGAGGTAAGGAAAGAAGTTTCCTAGACACGTTAGATGCATATTAAATTAAATGATACATTTGAATGTAAGTCGTGTCTATTTATGTAGTTACACAATATAGTAACGCTTAACTACGGGTTAAAAATTTAGTAAAATCTAGTTTAGCGTATCAAGGTAAGGAAAGACGTTTCCTAGACATGTTAGATGCATATGTAAATAAAATGATACATTTGCATAGACACATATGTAAGTCGTGTCTATTTATGTAGTTACACAATATAGTAACACTTAAATACGTGTTAAAAATTTAGTAAAATCTAAAAATAAATGGCTGGTTTGGGAATCGAACTAGTGATCTCCAATTTCTAAAACCAAATGTCTAAACCACTATGCTAATCAAGTTATTTCAATTGTGAGTCATGTGCAATATCTTTTGCACCACACCAAATAGCATAATTACAAGCCTATGGAACGCTTTTTAACGCATTTGATAGACTTCAATCGCGTGTATCATGTACACACAGTCGAAAGCATGTCAACAATGTATCAATGTGATACATTTTAAGTATCATGTCAAGAAGGGTGTTTACGTCCATATGTACAATTAGGTGTTGCGTTTTACAACGTATCTAGATGATAGAAATGATTAAAAGCGTGAGTAACACCGTGGCTAATTGAGAGGATTTTGAAAGTGTGTCATTAAACGTCTTTAGATACCTTATGACGTTGAAAGTGTAATAAATATTGTCTCACGTTGTCGCGTTTCTAAAATAGTGTCAATATACGTGTGTATAGCCCAACGTAGAAATGCTTTCAAGTGGCATTACATATAAGACGTATCTAAAGGGGGGGTTTTCTAATAGTGAAAGTATACTTTTATTGAAAAATTATGCTTATCGTTATATAATGCTTGTACAAAGTTGAACCATTATTATTGTCAAATACTTGCATAGTTGCTTGTCAAGCCGACATAATTAATTACATGTTGTATAAACCAATATTAAGTGTTAGAATTGGCAAATGGGCTTATGTTTTGATTGAATATGATTTAGTCTTTGCATCATTAAAATCTATGAAAGGACAGATTATAGCCAATTTTATTGTTCACATAGAATTAATGAGCAACTTGATTTACATGTTGGCTATATTACTTTTACTCCATGAAAATTGCATTTTGATGGATCGGTTTGCAAAACTGGTTGTGGTGTTGGTATTATTATTATATCACCAAATGGTGTTATTTTTAAGCTCTTAACCAATTAGATCATAAATGCACAAATAATTAAACCAAATATGAAGTTTTATTATTCAGATTGGATATTTTACATGACATGAGAGTAAAACATGTGTAAGCTTTTGGTGATTCCCTATTGGTGCAGCAAGTATCTAAGGTTTATCAATCTTTAGATGCGTTTTTAAATGATTATGTTTATAAATGCTTGGATATTATAACTTTGTTTCATGAATTTGTGATTTATCATGTACCAAGAGAAGGGAATCCTAGAGCTAATGCGTTGTCACAGCAAGCATCAGGCTATAGTGTTCAGATAAGAAATTTTCATGAAAAGAAGCCAGTGTTTTGCGAAACCGACGTATTTGCTCTAGAACAAGCGGTTGGACCGCCTGCTACAGCCAATCTAACCAACACAGCCGGCAGTCTGGCCGCCCCGACGGCCGGTTTGACCGCTTGTACCTCTGAGAAAACCGATTCGGTCGTGGATGCTTCGCAATCTATTGAGGCTGATGTTGGTGACTGGATGAAGCCTCTGGTGGAATATTTGCAAGATACTAGCAGGTCAGTGGATCGAAAAGTCTGACGATGGGCTTTCAAGTTTACTTTGGTTGATGGTGAAATATATCGTCTGACCACGGATGGTTTGCTCTTGAAATGTTCAGATCCTACTCAAGCTATATTGGCTATGGTAGAGGTTTATGAAGGAATTTGTGGCATGCATCAATCGGCTCGTATGATGAAGTGGCTCCTTAGGCGGGCTTGCTTTTATTGGTCTACAATGATAGCCGATTGTTTTCGTTACTACAGAGGATGTGAAGAGTGTCAGAGGTTCGGGGATATTTAGTTAGCACCAGCTGCATTTATGCATCCAATCATTAATCCTTGGCCCTTTAGAGGATGGAGTTTAGACTTTGTTGGAAAGATTCATTCTCTTTCATCAAAGCGTCATTGTTTTGTGATCGTGGCCACTGATTATTTTACTAAGTGGACTGAAGCTGTTCCCCTTAAGAACACGACACATCGAGAGGTGATTGGGGTTTATTACTGAGCATATTATACATAGATTTGGGATTCCTCAAACATTGACGACGGATCAAAGAACGTCACTTATATCTAAAGAGGTACATGAGTTTGTTGAATCCTATTGTATTAAATTGTCCAATTCATCTCCATATTATGCTCAAGCTAATGGTCAAGCCGAGTCAAGCAATAAAATTTTGATCAAGCTCATAAAGAAGAAGATTGAAGAGCATTCCAAGAGGTAGCATGAAGTTTTATTTGAGGCTTTATGGGCACATCGTATTTATAGACATGGTGCTACCAAGGTTGGTCCGTTTGAGCTTGTTTATGGTCAAGAAGTTGTTTTGCCCGTTGAGGTGAATCTAGCTGCCTATAGGTTAGCCAAGCAAAACGATCTTGATGCTGATACATATTGTGCGTTGATGATGGATAAGATTGATGAAGTGACTGACAAGAGTTTCGATGCCTTGGAAGAGATCGAGAAAGATAAAAGGAGAGCATCTCGACCATACAACAAGAAGGTAAATATTAAATCCTTTCAAGTTGATGATTTGGTTTGGAAGACTATTCACCTATAGGAACGAAGAGCAATAAATTTGGTAAGTGGTCACCGAGTTGGGAAAGACCATATCGTGTTGTGAAGGTTTGTTCTGGAAATTCCTATATGATAGAAACTTTCAGGGATTTCAGTTGCCAAGAGCACTTAATGGGAAATACTTGAAGAAGTATTATCCAAATGTTTGGCAAAGCGCTTGAAAGAATATGGCCGATATGTGATATCGCACTTAGAGGAAAATGGCTGACAATAGAGGGTCATCCTTAGTCTGAATTAATATTTTATGGTACACGTTTCTTTAAAAAAAACAGAGGGCATATGTTGATGGCAAAAAATGGCTAAAGTCGATCTGACTTGGACAGCCGGTCTAACCACCTGTAGCATGTGGTTAGACCGCTGGATCCTCTAGCCGGTCTGGCAATGTGCCAGGCAGTCTAACCGCCTGTCACAGGCGGTCTGACCGCCTGTCCCTGAGTCCGAGTATAATTAGGGATTTTGTAAGATTTAGATCTGCAAACTTTATTTCGTCCGGCGCAAGACCTCCCAACCCTATAGGTATAAAGGGTCGTGGCCGATTGAGGGCACTTACCCCATCGTATAAAACATTTTTTCTTTTTACTTTTTCCTTCAAACGCTAGCTTTTCAAACCCCTTTGCTTCTATCTTCGCTTCCTTCTTCCCTTGCTGATCTTAGAACAACCCTAGGCGGCGATCGTAAGCTTTCGCGGCGTCTCTTCTACAGGCGGTCTGACCGCCTACGTCCAGAAGCTCCGGCGAGGAGATTTCGACGACCGCGCGATCTAACGTAATCGTGTGTTGACAAGAAAGAGCGTCAACAAAGTTCAAGGCATTAATTCAGACACGTAGGTGAGGTGACGTCAACTACGGACTTTAGGGCACTTTTTGCACAAGTCAATAGTGGTTTCTTGGACGGTAATATTGTTGCGGCTAAAAAATGAGACACTTATTAATGGAACAATATGAAATATTTATTGTGTAAGTTCAGTTCTATGTTTACTAAGTCCGTAAAAACTTATGTTTGTTCCCTGTAGTGTCCTTTTCCTCTTTGGCCTTTTATTTTTGCTTCATACAAAATGGATTCTGCACAAAGTGCTGCAGGACTCTGTTCTATTAGCATGATTGGAGCTTTACGTATTCGTTTAGCATGTAAGGTATGCTGTTTGTTAGATTGATTTCAATTTTTAATTACGATGTACCGAATTCTTCAGATCAATTATATTTTCAAATATCCATGTTGGAATACAATAATCCACATTGTATTATTTCAGCACTTGAGATTTTTGGGCAGTACTTGCCTTTCATAACCGTGAGATACCTTATTTTTTATTATTTATGTACTTCTGCAAAGTACACATTATATGTAAAATATTTACGTATATGGACGACTAATGATGGGATGGTCAGGTATCGTAGAGAAAGTTTGTGACAGATGTAGTGTGCTTAAGAGCGAACACATTGGAATCTACTCCCCCTCCCCAAGGCAAGTGTAAAAACAATATCTTGGTCTCATCGCAGGCAATCCTATTACCAAAGCATGATGTACCTTTTTCATGTGCTATGCTTATTCTTGTAGTACAGACTCATGTGTGCTATGTTTATTCATGATTTAACATATGAGCATCTCCAACATCTCTAACAGCTCTTGTATCCTATTTTGTATCTTTAAAAAAGGAAAAAGAAAGGAAAAAACCTAATCCAACAGCTGAATTAAACTGATGGCTATGCATCCAGGCTCGCTTGCTGCACCCCTCCGCTAGGCATCTTTCCCTAGCGGCGCTCGCTCGGCATCTTCGCCTTCGCGCATGATTCCCGCGTGGTGGCCCTCGTTGGTGTCCAGATGGCCGGATTTTCTAGGCCTCGTGCTTTTTCTCGCGTCCCGCTCCACGTTGCCCCCCTGCGCGCTCTCTCGTCTCGCCGGCGGCCATCACCCGTGTCCCGAGGAGACGGAGCTGGACGCGGCCTCAGTAGCCCTGCGCGCCGTCTCGTGCGCTCACCTCGTCCCGCTCCTCCAACTGGGCCGCCACAGGGCACGCTGCCATGCAGCCCATGCTGCGCGTCCTCCTGTCTCGCCCGTGGCCGGCTCCCGAGGAGGCGGAGCTGGGCGCGGCCTTGGTTGCTCGCACACAAGGAGCTTCTCCAGCGCCCGCCCCGTCTGGTTCCTCTGCTCGCGCCGCCACCATACACGGCGCCGCGCCGCCCGCAACATGGGTTGGTCAGGATGCTTGCCGGCAAGGGCAGGGCCAGCATGCTGCTGCGCCTTCGCCTCGCTAGAGATGACTCAGAGAGCTGCCGCCCCTGCTTGTCGCGGCCGTGTGCTGGTGAAAGAGCCAAAAGGGCACGATGTCACGGACGGGGCAAACCAGCAGATGTCGTCTACCACCGGCGTAGCAGTAAGGAGCAGGGAGGATGTGCGACAATGGTGCCGGCATGCCTCGTGGATCTTGACATCCCCATTCCCAGGTACTGGGTTCCCATCCCAAATCGATTGGGTTTGTTGACCACAAATCAACGAGATGGGATGACGTGGAGATTGTTTAAATATAGAGAGTCAAATTTTACATAATCTGCTGGATTACCCTATGATTTTAGAACCTTTTCTATATTCAAGGGGGGGGGGAGGGGTAAAATCTTTAAATTTAGCTAACATCTCTTGGAAATGCTCAGCCAGCACTCAATGTTTTTAATTACTTAGTCTATACAACATATTTTAAATCTTTTTATACAATAAGGATATTTTTTATGTGTTGGCACAAAGCAAATATATACCGAAAATGCTTTCGATGCATATAAAATATTATCTTAATCGTATCACGGGTCAACATATTTATAGAGCAGATTGTTTTGTTGACAACAATATAATTATATTATTGAATTATTATCTTTTTGCGACGTTCTATGTTGTTCATTATAGAATTTTGGTTGCCCGTAGCAACGCTCAGGCACGATACTAGTACTACTTAAACACATCGTAAGAGCATCTCCAACAGTGCCCAAAATAGGTTTCTAAAATCTTGTTTTAGGAATTAATTGAAAAACTCAACAGTGGCCTAAATTGGTGGCTATTTTTTCCAAACTCTAAAAAAAACAGTGGGCTCTAGAGCCATTTTTGCCGCCTTGACTTGCACTCCTAATCCTGAAATTTAACTTGTTTGGATCTAATTATTAGGAACTGTTGAAGAAGAATGCTTTTTTCGCTCCCAATAATTTTTATCTCAATGCAATATCTAGCTCAAAAGAAAAAAGAAACTCCCATCGCAGCTGCACAAGCTCAAAGTAATCCAGCCCAGAAAAACACAATCCCTTCACGTGGCATGATATTACCAATTGTTCGAGGGTCATCCGCAGATTTCGAGAGCAAGAGACTAAGAAGAAGTTATTTCAGAAGGGTTCATGCAGTCCTACCCGAGGGACCGGTAGTAAAAATACAATGGTCTCACATACTAATCACCTTTACCGAGCAAGACCTAAACCTCCAGTGCTATCCTCATACTGATGCCATGATCGTCAAAGCAAACATTTCATGGTGGGAGGTGACTAAAATAATAATGGACTATGGAAGTTCTACATACATTATTTTCGCAAGTGCTTTTGATCAAATGAACATAAATATGAGCTTGTTGCAGCCCTTAGAGACGCCTCTCATTTGCTTCGATGGGAAAAGAATATGAGCTTTAGGGAAGATCGAGCTGCCAGTAATATTGCGAGATATGACTAACCCAAGGACAGAACATATTACATTTGACATAGTTGACATGCACTATCCGTACAACGCCATTTCCGGAAGAGGTTTTCTCAACACATTTGATGCCATCGTGCACCAAGCATATCTTTGTATGATACTCCGGGCAGCCTGAGGAATCATCACAGTCTTTCGAAAAAGGAATCACTCCAGGAGAGAAAAATGTACATTTCCTACAACAGGAGGCCACAAAAGAGGAATACCCTGAAGATAAAAACAAAGCCAGGCCATTGAAAAAAGACTTCCCTGAAGTTGACGTAAGCAAGGAAAAAGCCACTTTAAAAACTCAAGAAACCAAGCAAGTCCCACCCGAACCTGGGGTCGAAGGCAAAGAAGTCATCATTGGTACATATCTAACCAAGGAGGAAGAAGAGGCCCTCATCGAATTCCTAAGAAAGCACAAGGATGTTTTCGCTTCGTCTGCAGCAGACTTGAAAGGCGTAAGTCGAGAAATAATTGAACATAGTCTCAACATAGACCCAAAAATAAAGCCAAAAACGCAAAAGCTTGGGAAAATGCAAGACAAAAAATTTCTCGACATCAACTCAGAAGTATAAAGATTGCTGGAATGAAATGTCATAAGAGAGGTACAGTATTCTGAATGGCTTGCAAATACAGTCCCAGTAAAAACATAAAAAAGGGAAATGGAGAATGTGTATTGATTTCACGACACTAAACAAAGACTGCCCGAAAGATGATTTTCCACTACCAAAAATTGACAGCGTGGTCGATGACGCAGCAAATAGTGAAATACTCTCTCTGCTAGATTGTTTCTCTGGGTATCATCAGATATGGATGAAGGAAGAAGACGAGGAGAAAAAAAAAGTTTCATAACCCACTCGAGATCTACTGTTTCGTAAGAATGCTAGAGGGTCTTCAAGAACGCATGATCAACATTCTCAAGAATGACCAAAAAGATGTTCAAGTTACGAAGAAATATGTTGGCTTATGTGGACAGTCTTGTAGTAAAAAGCACCCAAAGAAGTGATCATATCAAAGACTAGGAAGAAACATTCACAAATATGAAGCAAATCTAAGCCTAAACCCAGAGAAATGAGTGTTCGGAGTAACAAAAGGCAAGCTTCTAGGGTTCCTGGTAACATCAAAAGGAATTGAAGCCAACCAGACAAGGTCGAGGCCTTGATATCAATGGAAGAACCAAAAACAGTGAAAGAGGTTCAACAGCTCATTGGGAGAATCGTCGCTCTAAACAAATTTGTCCCCACGGGAGCTGAAAGAAGTTTAACCTTTTTCAATATGCTATTATTGATGCCCATTAGACGTGCCAATTGTTAACCGCAAGCGCACGGGACGTTGTAGCTCTTTCCCTTGAGTAATTCCACCAAGGTTTTATCAATCCATAGACAAGAATCAATCTAAAGTGCATGGAAACCTTTGCATCAAGATTATGTTAAAAGCATCTTTAAATCACGACCTCCGGTCGAACCCTAGATAGCCGCATCTTACAAGAGGATACTCCCTGTTACCGCACTACCCCCTTCGGTCCACAAGTCACTCAAGCACGTAGAACGTGTCGAGCCCTTTAGTAGCCCTAGTATGAACTCCTAGCCACCGCGGCTACAAGAACATCCCAAGTGATCTATCTCGATAATAGATCTAGTATGAAGTGCACCCAAAGAAGAACGAAATTCTTGAAAGGAGGTACTCCCAAGCGCCAACCCAAGAGATACTCGATCGCAAAATATTCAAAAACACAAATAACTTTTGCATGAATGATTGTAGATCACAAGATCACAATTGTGGCCTACCTTGCTCTTGATCCTAGCTCCTGAACTTCGATGTGGGGGTACCATGTAAGGTTCCCACATCCGCTAGGGTGAACCCTAGACAACTAGTAATGGCCCTCGGCTCTCCACAAAGGTGTCCCTCAACTCCTCTACTCCTCGGCATCGACTGCGGATGGCCAAACTTCTCAAATCATCGGATCAGGGTACCTTTTATAGTGGAGACGGCCTAGGTCAAAGGGGAGGCTGAGCCGTGGCCCAGGTCGGTCAGCTAGCAAGGTCCTAGGCCGGATGGCTTGGCCTATTCCTGACCTAGCTCGTGCCCTCCTTTCTCCTCGTGCATCCTCGGGTCTTCTGGAGATGTTCGCTTCGAGATAAGGATGGAGAGGTGATCTTTCCTTAATCTTCAATTGGTTCGCCTTCACCCCAAAGTAATCTTTGAATTGGATCATATCTTTGACATTCTAGATGCTTGGACCTTCAAATGTTGGCTTGGACTTGGACTTGGATTGCTTTGAATTCGTGGGCTTTTCGACCTTCGTTCGGGCTTTATCAATTTATTCTCGAAAATAGCCAAAATCACAAATCCTCCAAAAATATATGCATTTGAGAACATAGCCCGGTTAGTGAGTATTGTCATTTGGTTAGATATCAAATTCATGCCATTATTGGACATAAAAAAAGGGTAAAAGTGTGCCACTAAGGAGCGCCAACAGCTGCGAAGTGAACAAAAGGTGGAATGGGCCCCCCAGCAGTCAAACGCATTTCAAGATCTAGAAGACTACCTCGCAAAAATAATCAAGCTATCTCTACCAACGCTAGGAACATACTTGCTTCTATGCCTAGCAGCTTCAGATTCGGCAGTAAGCATAGCAATAGTACAAGAAGTAGGGATCGAAGGTAACTTCGAAAGATGAAATCAAGCGGAAAGCCAGAGCTAGCAAGTTACCTGGAAGACATATGGAAAAGTTCTTCAAAGGATTCACAGTAGAACACATTCACAGAAATGAGAACAATGAGGTTGATGATCTAGCAAAGAAGGCAGCAAAAAATGAAGAGTTACCTTCGGACGTAATATATGAACTAATAATTGTTCCTTCCATAAAAAGAAGAAGCCAACTAATGCACATAATGTGGGAAGACTGCAGAGCACCAAATTTAGCATATCCACAGCACGAGTTCGAACCTTGTTCTGCTAGCAAAGCAAAAAGAATCCCAGAAAGATCAAAGAATCCCGACGACTCAGGAGAAATTTGAGGCTCAAACCGGTGCCATTGGATGATCTTTGAAATCTTCTTTCCATCCATATGTGGATCATCGAAACCGGACTCCATATGTGGTCTGGGTGTCAAATTTACTAAAGGCATCAAATTCAAGGTGGACTCGAAGTCGAATTGTATAGGGCCTCAACGTAGCTTGGTCATTCCTTGCTGGTCCTCCACGACTCCATGCCTTCCCTCATGTGTTGCTTGGTCTTCTCCTTGGTGCCTAATCACATTATAAACAATAGGTAGTAAACTATTCTCACAACTATTAATAGGAACATTTAAAAACGAGCTCACCTGTAAATTCAATTGTCGTGGACGAGCTCTTGTAATCGGACCTTGAATGGTTTCATTGTTTAACAGTTCTTGTATATCAACAGGAGTGATGTCCTCATCATCCTCCGCCTCTTGAGTTGGAGTCGTCCTCGACTTAAGCACATCTTCTTCACCCAAGTAAGGCTTCAAATCTGAAATGTTAAATGTAGGACTAACCCCGAACTCGGAAGGTAATTCAAGTTTGTATGCATTATCATTAATTTTCTCAAGTATTTTAAAAGGACCATCAGTTAACTTGGACTTCCTCAAATCTGGAAAACGTTCTTTTCTTAAGTGCAACCACACTAGATCACCCGGTTAGTTCAAGTTTTAATTCTTTTTTACCTTTGCTACCAGTAACTTTATACTTTGCAGTCATCTTTTAAATATTTTGCTTAGTCGTTTCATGTATTTTCAAAATAAACTCAGCTTGTTTTTTAGCATCACTATGAGTTCGCTCACTAGTAGGCAATGGTAAAATATCAATAGGAACACGGGGGTTAAAACCATACACTACCTCAAAAGGACTCACCTTGGTGGTAGAATGTATTGCCCGATTGTATGCAAACTCCACATGAGGCAAACATTCTTCCCACATCTTCAAATTCTTCTTCATAATAGCTCCTTCACGACCTCCATTTGTCCATCGGTTTGTGGATGACAAGTGGTAGAAAATAACAATTTTGTACCCAACTTGTTACGCAAAGTACGCCAAAAGTGACTCAAAAATTTGGCATCTTGATCTTGTGGCAAGCCACTCCGAAATTATTCCAAGTTAAGTACCCCACGGACCACTTACAAGTAGTCGGGCACTTAATCCGGAATAAGCTAGAGCGCCATCAGACTATACCCGATTAACCACGTACTTTCACGATCGAAACAACACGCGCGCCCACACGAAGGTGAGTCCCAGAAATTACAACATTCCACAGGTTCCAAATTACACAATAGTCTCATCAAGTCATTACAAACCATGTCTGATATTTTTTAAAAAAAGTACGAGAGTTCAATGCAGCGGAAATAAGCTAACGACGATACATAGCAACACCATGATGAAGCCGTCCATGGTGCTACTCCTCACGATCCTCGGAAGAGGACGGAACCCACTCGACATGCCAGCCAGGAGGAATCTGGGCAGGCCAAGTAACACTAGCAATGTCCTCTGCAACATGCATACCTGAAATAAAAGCCACAAGTAAGGCTGAGTATACTAATACTCAGCAAGACTTACCCGTCGGGTGAAAACTACATTACCGACTCCTAGACATGAAAGGCTTTTGGTTGGTGGGTTTTTTTTTGCCAGAAAGCGACTAAGAGTGGATCCCTATTTTCATGATTTTAGCATCAAATTCTAATAGTGTTAACCATTCTAGATTAGCATCCTTTCTAAGCATACAAGTGGTGCAATACAATTTAGTACATACAACAAGTTCATCATCCTCATAGTTTCACTTGTTTACTATGCAGCACAACGGTCAAGCAGTCTCATTAACCGCGAGAAGCGGACAGTTCGAACTGAATTTCACTACTTGGCCAGGGAAAACCCAACACACACGGATAATGCTTGCTATAAAAGGTACAAGCACTTCCCAACCTTTCCCATCAATCCACAATTCGGCGCCGGTCCACTTCCTTAGGATAAAGGTTTACCGCTTCACTCACGGCATCACGCATATACCCACATGTGTACGGCAAGGGTAACAAAATATTTCCAAGGAGAGATGGCTATCGGTCCTAGCTGTATCAATCTGGTACCGGGCTTACCGATTCCCATAGGTCGGCATGTGCGTGGTACGTTCAAAAGCTTGACACACAGAACCACTTGTTTCGATTTTAATCCAATTATCATACACGGACGGGAGATCTACACATGCCATCCCACCCGTCCATCCTTATGATTCCAACATAAGTAAAGACAAGCAACTCCTATATCTCGCGAGTGACAGGAAATCACTCGACTTGTAATGGTCCTAAGGCATTGCTCCACCGACCCTATCATACTAGTATTTCAAGACATAGGTACTAGAATCATGCATCTAGGGTGTTCAAACAACTCCTTGAAACGTAAATGCACAAGCATAAATAATTCATAGATGCATAATTTAAGAGTTAGGTTATGCTCCGGGGCTTGCCTTCTTGGGCTACGCTGGCGTCAGACTCCGGGTCAATCACGATCACGTCAGCACCGCCTTCGGGAGCCTCCTCTTTGTTGGCGGGGATGAGGTTGTAGGTGCCATCAGCGAGAGCGCCTTCTACATGAGATGCACAAGTTTTAAGAGTTGCTGCTGGTTTTTAGTCTAAAGGCTAACGCACTTGAAGGCCATATTTACCTAGACATACTAGTGGTTTATTCTTTTCATCACAAAATGAGAGAAGGTGTGTGTGGTGTAAGTCTTATGCTTTTGTGATGGTGATTGTGTACATATATAAAAAAATCCAAACCATTATTTCTAAGCAAGTGTTTTAGTTCTGTAATTTTAAAACTCCACTTGCCATTTTTAATTAATTATCAAAAGTGACCTATTTCTTTTTATAAAACTTATTGTACTCTAGTTTTTCTCATTTTTGTTTCTCTGTCGCTGTTCATCCTTTTTATCCACAAACTTTATGTCTGCTACTGGAGTATAAGAGCTAGGCTCACTCCAAAATTTAGCTAAAACTGAGCTCTATAGAATTTATTAAAAATAGTACAAGTTTCTGCACAAAGAAATAAGATTAAATCTTATAAAATCAAAATGACTTCTAAAACATAAGATTTCTCTACCAGAGCTAAACATGAGTACAAGAAAGGCTCTGGCCAAGTGGTGGCTAAAAATAACACTTGGACAGCCTTCAATAATTTTCTCCCCGAAAACCAACATCTATTTATTTGATGGCCTAAACAGAGTCTAAAATTAAGTTTAGCATTTTTCCAACATGTGCCAACAAGTTTCTAGACCTCTGGTGATTTTTGACTGTACAAATTATTTTTAATAAATGCAGAACTGAGCTAGCAACATATTTAATAAATAAATCATAACTGAAGTTACAGGCCATATTTTTAGGTCTCCTTTGGACACAAAGCTTCTACAGACATCACAAGCAGCATATCCAAAGTTCATCTCCAAAAGAGTTCAGGATTTGAAATGGTGCACAAGATTCTAAAAACTGAGTTTGAATTTTAATTCAAAATCTATTCATCAAAAGTGTATACATGCCAACATGAGATTGGAGTTTACAATCTCTCGAGTCCAGGGAGTATTTATTTGTATTTTTCGATTGTTCTACGCTTTTTAATGGATTTTAGAAGATTCCAGGAAAATGAATTAAACCTTAAGAATCTTTTTACGCCGCGACCCTCGGAACTTTTGAAAACCTCGCAAGCAGGTCCCTGACTTCTTTCACTGGGAACCCTGTGAAAAGGAAGAAGATGAAGTTGTGCCCTTGGCTCGTCGGCGTCGTTGCGCCGGCCAAACGGCGGTGGGATGAGGTCGGAGAGGTGGGGGAAAAGGACGAGTAGCTCACCGCGAGTCGAATGGTGGTGGTTGGGAGGCCGGAGGAGGCTCGGAGGTGGCCGGCGACGGGAGCAGTGGTGATGCAGCCGCCGCGGCTTCAACTCCGGCGAGGTCAATGGCTTCCGCTGCGGTTGGAAGGGCTCGTGAGCATCAGTGGGACTAGGCCTGCTAATTGGTTTGGGTTTAGGCCCAATTAGCAGGCCTAAGTGGGACATGGCGAAGAGGTTGGGATGCTCGGTTGGCGTCGTGGATAGCTCGAAGGTGTGGCTCAACGTGGACGTGCTTCGGCGGCCGAAAAATGGGGATTTGGGGGAAATTCCGATTTCTCGTTGGATAGTCGATGGGAGCTTGAGAGAAGTGGGGGAAAATGAAGCTAAGGAAGTGGATAAGCTCTGGGTACAGTGAATTTGGAAACCGTGGAGGGATGGAGGCAAATTTGCTCCAGCGCTCGAGCTCGGCTCTTGCGGCCAGAGGTTGAAGACGAAGCTCGGGAGTGTGGGGGAGAGGAATTGGTTGTGGTACGAGCGAAGGCAAGGGGAAATGGTCACTTGGCGAAGCAAATGGAGCAAGATAGAGCCGGCTGGGCTGCTAGGGACGCTCGCGTGCACGGTTTGGGAACGCAGGCCGCCATGAGTGCGTCAGCGAGCTCGGGCAGCGCGCGCGAAGGGGTTGGGCGTCGCGGATCGTGGCGTGGGCGAGGGGAGATACGCCGTAGAGGCGCTTGGCGCATAGTGAGCGGGAACCCGGCCGCGGGACGGCTCGGCGCGGCGCGCGCGGCCATGGCCAGTGGCCGAGCTCTGCTCGCCATCATGGCGCTCCGCGCGGCGCGAGGCTGCTCAGGCGCTGCAGCGTGCGATGTGACGGAACGGGGTGTCAGGCACCCACGCGAGGACAAAAGGAACACGCCACCGTGGCTCGGCCGGCCAGGCGAGGCCGCCGCCACTCGCCGGCCACGTGGCGGCCGGTCTGCGGCCAGGGCAGAGCGCGCCAGGGCGACTGTCGGGCGCCCCATGGAGCTCCTTAACTCACTGCAAATTTTCTCCAAAAATATGAACTGAACAATCAAATGTGCAAAAATAAAAGTTGGAGTTTGGAAGATGGGACACGACTTTCCTTTTGGGATGAACCTGAAATTTTCAATTTTTCAAGCTCAAACAAGCCATGTTTGAAAAGGTGTTCTGCATGGTTTTTAGAGTTTTTGAGGGGCTTAACTGCAAAATTTAGAAAAGTTCCCAACAGTGACTAGGCTTTGTTTGTGATGACAAACAAATTTTATTTTTGGAGATTTTCATGTTTAGTACAAAATTTTTGAGATCTCAGTCGGGTGTCAAAAGGCCTTATTGAAATTCAAATTTTGAATTTAGATCAAATTAAGTGTGCTAAACCAATGCTGTCCTTTAACCTTGTTTTTAATGAAATTTTAAGGTTCTAAACATCGGGGATGTCACAGCCTACCCCCCTTAAAAGGAATCTCGCCCCGAGATTCGATTGTGATTAGCGACATGATAGGGAAAAGGTACCTTGGTCTTAGGAAGGATGTCGGGGAAGTTCTTTTTAAGGTAGTCTTCGGTTTCCCATGTGGCTTCATCCTCGGAGTGGTGGCTCCACTGAATTTTGTACATTTTAACTTCTCTACTTTGTGTCTTTCTCTCTTGCTCATCATAAGAAAGATCCAGTTCAACCGAGAGTTCTTCTTGCTCAACAACCTCGGTCGGAACACGAAAACACTTTTTGAGTTGGGAGACATGGAAGACATTGTGCACAACAGAGAGTTTCTCAGGAAGCCTCACACGGTACGCAAGCTTTCCTTTCACCCCAAACCTTTGCACACCCTTGGTCGGGGAGACCTTGAGATACACATGATCGCCGACTTCGAACTGAAGGGGCTTCCGTCTTTGATCAAAGTAACTTTCCTGCCGAGATTGTGCGACTCTTAAATTCTTGCGGATGATCCTAACCTTTTCTTCTGATTCTTTTACAAGGTCAGGGCCGTATGTGTATCTCTCGCCTGCCTGAGACCAACACAACGGTGTCCGACATCTTCTACCATACAAGGCTTCGAAATGTGCCATTTTTAGACTTGCTTGGAAGCTGTTGTTATAAGAGAATTCAGCCAGAGATAAATATTTCTCCCAATTTTTCCCATAATGGATAACACAAGCTCATAGCATATCTTCAAGGATTTGATTTACCCTTTCCGTCTGCCCATCGGTTTGAGGGTGGTACGCTGAACTACGGATCAGTTTGGTGCCTAGGGATAGCTGCAAATGTTCCCAAAAGCGTGCCACAAATTGGGTACCACGATCTGAAATTATCGTCTTGGGTACCCCATGTAAACAAACGATCCGATCCAAATAGATTTCAGCATATTTCATAGCGGTATAGTTTGTATTGACTGGAATAAAATGTGCGGTCTTTGTGAGGCGGTCCACAATTACCCAAAATGGAGTCATGCCCCTGAGGGGTCCTGGGAAGTCCAACAATGAAATCCATGCTTGTATCTTCCCACTTCTATGAGCGAATAGGTAGAAGTTGAAGAGTGCCTGCTACCTTCAAGTGGCTAGCCTTTACCCGCTGGCACGTGTCACATTCCGACACATACGTGGTAATCTCCCGCTTCATTCTAGTCCACCAAAAGTTTTATGTAAGGTCTTGGTACATTTTGGTGCTACCGGGATGGATGGAAAATTTGGAAAGATGAGCTTCATCCATGATTTTCCGTCGGAGTTCGGCGTTCTTGGGCACCACTATCCGATGTCCAAACCACATCACTCCCTGCCCATCTAACCGGAAGCATTTATATTTTGCCTTGACCTTTCCTTTTGCCAGTTTTCTTTTGAGGATTTTAATCTTTGCATCATTTAATTGGGCCACAACAATCATCATGCAAGGTTGATTCAACAGAGATATGGTTGAAATACCCGTGAGGAACAATCTCCAAGTTGAGCTTTGTCATTTCATGGCACAAGGTGTCAGCATAGGACTCCATGGAAAGGCAGTGACAGCGAGCCTTGCGGCTTAGTGCATCCGCAACCACATTAGCCTTCCCGGGGTGATAATGCACACTAAGATCATAGTCCTTTGCCAACTCCAACCATCTTCGCTGCCTCATATTCAAATGTGCCTGAGTGAAGACATATTTGAGGCTCTTGTGATCGGTGACCCATCAGGTAGTGTCTCCAAATCTTGAGAGTATGAATGACCGCTGCCAACTCAAGATCATGAGTAGGGTAATTTTGCTCATGTGGCCGGAGTGCTCGGGAAGCATAAGCAATGACCCGGTTGTCTTGCATAAGGACACAACTGAGTCCGGTGCCTGAAGCATCACAATAAGCATCATAGGGCTTGGTGCTGTCGGGTTGAGCTAAGACTAAGGCTGAAGTCAAATGTTTTCTCTAAGTGTGAAAAGCTTCTTCACATTTTTCACTCCACTCAAATTTGACCCCCTTCTTTAAGAGTTCGGTCATGGGTTTAGCAATTCGAGAGAAATCCGGAATGAAGCGGCGATAGTAACCAGCTAGACCCAGAAAACTCCGAATTTCATGGATAGAGGTAGGTGGCTGCCAGTCCATCACCTCTTGCACCTTGGTCGGATCCACGGATATACCATCCTTGGAAACCGTATGACCCAAGAATTTCACACTTTCTAGCCAAAATTCACATTTAGAGAACTTGGCATAAAGTTGATGGTCTCTCAATTTTTGAAGAACAATGTGAAGGTGCTCGGCATGCTCTTCCTCATTCTTGGACTATATGAGAATGTCATCAATAAAGACCACCACAAACTTGTCAAGCTCAGACATGAAAACCGAATTCATGAGGTACATGAAGTAGGCTGGAGCATTGGTAAGCCCGAATGACATGACCAAGAATTCATAAAGTCCATAGCGGGTGGAGAAGGCAGTCTTTGGGATATCACAAGGACGAATTTTTATTTGGTGATAGCCAGAGGGGATCAATCTTAGAGAACACTCTGGCGCCAGCTAGTTGATCAAAAAGGACATCAATGCGGGGAAGTGGATACTTGTTTTTTATGGTCACCGCATTAAGAGGCCGGTAGTCAATACACAACCACAAGGAATGATCCTTCTTCTTCACAAAAATAGCCGGACAACCCCACGGTGACACACTAGGACGGATAAAACCTTTGTCTAGCAATTCATGGAGTTGAATTTTTAACTCAGCCAATTCATTGGGTGGCATTCTATAGGGTCTCCTTGATATACGTGCTAGGTTGAAGTTCAATTACAAATTCAATGTCCCTGTCCGGCGGCATCCCGGGTAAGTCATCCGGAAAAACATCGGCATACTCACATACCACCGGAATGTCCTTGTGTTGTTTCTCTACCATTGTGTAAGCACAAGCATTAGCGCATTTTCGGTGTGGCAGATATAGTGCACTAGGGCCATGTGAAGGCGAGTTTATCTCCACAACCCGTTCGGCAACATCTAGCACAACCTTGTGTTGAGTCATCCAATTTGCTCCCAAAACAATATCAATTCCTTCCAATCCAAGCAGAATTAGATCAGTAGGAAAAACTTTACTACCCAGCTTGATTGGTACTTTTCGAGTGACTTGGTTGGATGCTGTTTTACTTCCCGCTGTTGATATCACATATGCTCACATTTTGCGTAAAACCTCGTGCTTATAAAACTATGTGTTGCCCCCGAATCAAACAATATCACAGCAGGTTGGTTGTGGATAGGAAAGGTACCAGTCATGTCCGGTGCTCCCTCAGGTAGGTCAGCCAGGGTGGTATAGTTGAGCCTTCCCTTCCTGACTTGGACTCGCTGCTGCTTGCCCTTGTTCTGTTGATTCCCAGGACGCTGGTTCCACGGCTTGTTCTGTGGGCAGTCCTTGATGAAATGGCTGTTGCTGCCACAATTGAAACATTGGTAGCCACCTCCAGGACGAATGGCTGCTGCACGTTTTGCCTCGGCGCCTGTTGCTGCTGCGGCGGTGGAGGGAAACGATGCGCACCCTGCTATGGTGGCCTGGCAACCCAACATCCACCCTGAGGCGTCCTTGGCTGCCCCTGCGGTGCAGCCGGGGGAACCAAACGGAACCTCTGAGGTTGCCCACCCGAAGGTCCAGCGGGAGCCTTCCTTTTCTTTTCGGCCTTATGGACCATGTTGGCATCTTCTTGGGCAATAGCAATGTTCACAAATTCACCATATATGGCAACCCGTGTAGTGGTCAGCTAGGCTTTGAGCTTGGTATTGAGGCCACGGCGGAGCCTCTCCATCTTCTTGTCATCTGAGTTAGCATGATGAGCCGCATAAGGACACAGACCATTGAAGGCCTGGGAGTACTGGAGCACAGTGCGGGTTCCCTGAGTCAGAGCCAGGAACTCATTCAGCTTCCTCTCTACCAATCCAGGCGGGATATGGTGGGCTTTGAAGGCAGTCTTGAACTCCTCCCACTCGATGACATGGTTCTCCTCCTGAAGAGCCAGATAGTTCTCCCACCACAGGAGCTGTGCCACGGAGCTGCTGCACCACAAAGACCACCATGCGGTTTGGAGTGCAAGGCGTAGCCAGGATGGAGAACTTGGATTCGATGGCCCGAATCCATGCATCAGCTTCCATGGGCTCCTCGGCTCTGGAGAACACCGGAGGGTGGGTAGCCAAAAAGTCCTCGTACCGGGCCACATGAGGTGGAGGGGCACGATGACCACCTTGCTGCTGTTGCATCTGTTGCTGCATCATCTGTTGCTGGTGCTGCAGATTACGGAGGATCTCTGTTTGGGTGGCATACAGCTGCTGCCACGTTGGGGGTTGTTGCGGTGGCGGAGGTGGTGGTGGCCGTTGCCCTTCCGGCTCTTGCTGGTTAACGTTGGATCCGCTAGCATCGTGACCGCTGCGAGTGATAGCCATCTGCAGTAGGTACTTGTATTAGCCACAATCCATAAGCTTGCATAAATTGATGACAAGATAGAACGTGACAATGTAATGAAGTTTACTGCATAAAGATAACATGTCAGCAAGCAGTTTTGGAAGAAAATTCATATCCTCCCGTAGAAGTCAAGTTAGATGCTCCAATTCGGTCAGTAGCTTGGAAATTTTATACTCTACGACTTTCGTGTTTGACTCAGAACCAAAATCGGGCTAGAACTAGGATGAAAAATTCAAATTCCAGTTCTCTGTATTTGCTGTTTTTCAGAAGGCCAAGCTGCAGTGTTTTCGTTGCCATTTTTATTTCGCTTAACCAATGGAGTTGAATTTTGGTGAGCGTTTTGTTTGATAAATTTCAGAAAACTTTGTAGTTCAAGTCATAGCCCAGAAGTGAATGGAAAATACATTAACAACTAAAACATGAATAGTTGCAGAAAGTTTTTCAGCACAACCATTACAACCTTCTCAAGTTTTGGGGCTCACACATCCCATATCAATGGCTTACATGCTCAAAGGATTAAATGAAAACTTAACTCCAACTAGCCTATTACATAATGAAACCAAAATTTAGGCTACGCGGAGGAGTCACTTGCTACCGAAACTCCTAGGAGTCGTCTAGGTTGTTAGCCGTAGCTTGGCTGCCCATGTGAGACGGTGGAGCTTCGAGAGGTGGCATGTCATCCTCTGTATCCATGTCTGATTCAGGAGCTTCTCCTCCCCCATTCGCTTCCTCCTCATTGAGAAGGTGCTGTGCATCATGGGCAGCAAGTATGGCATTGACATGTTCCAAATCAGCCTGCACGTTCTCTAACTCATCTCTCACTTGAGTCAGCTCATTGTTGGCATTGTTGTGCTCCAAGTGGAGGTCAGCCAACTGTCTCTCCAAGTCTGCAATCATAGCATCCCTGGTAGACACCTCTATGGACAGAGAGGTTCTCTCAACCCCAAGGTCACGAGCACGAGCAGACATGTCAATAGCAAGGTTGAGCGCTGCATTTTGAAACCGTCCCAGAAGTGCGTGTAGCCTGTGATACGCCCTGATCCACCTCATCAAGAGCGCGGCTGCTGTAACGGGGTTCTCTGCCACCCTCAGAGGTGAGCTGAGATAGCGTCTCATCCAGTGAGTGTTGTTAGGTTGGGCTGGTGGAAACAGTCCAAGGAGCTGGTTCTCCACAAGCTCCTGGTTCTGGGCACAAAAGGAGCTGATCCCATTGAGAGCAGCCACCTCACAAGTTGTATCCATATGATGCCCATGGACTTCCACACTCCAGGTGGGAGATCTTGGGCACGGTGGGTGGCGGTGCACCACCAAGCGTACTCTGCACCGAGTCACACCACGGTCACGGAGGATGGTCCTATTATATTGAGGCGGGTTAGGGTAGTCAAGTGCCTGCAACACGGACCAAATGATGTTGGAGAAACCCTCCCAACCAAGGCAGTCTGAGAATGAGACATCGTTGGGGTAGCTAGCAAAGTCAGCATGGCCGTCCATCTGAAAAAAAGGGTCAAGTGTAAGAACCAATTAGCGCCAAGGAAATAGAAACAGATTCTGGACAGTGTAGTAAAAGTGGTAAAACTCGAAATTCTATAAACCCAAAAATTTCCAAACTTGGCCAAAACATTGTCTAAGTAATTTCAAACAAGTTTCATGTTGAAGTATTGAGCAAAAACAGTCGTTAAGAAGGTGTAAAAGTTCGATTTCCAACTCTCTATTCCCAGAAAATTCCAGCAGACAGGGGGTTACTAATTTAGGCATAACTCTCAATTGGCTAAACCCAATTTGTCGAAATCTCCATAGCACAAACTAGACAACATTTAGGAAAACTTTCATTTTTAAGTCTCTGACAAAAACTGCAGTTAAGGGGGTGTAAAAATTCAATTTCCAACTTGCTGTTTTCAGAGAATTCCAGCAAACAGGGGGCTACCATTTTAAGCATAACTCACGTTCTACTTCATCAATTCATCTCAGATTTCGGCAGCAGAAACTAGATAACATTTCAAACAACTTTTATGTTGAACATTTTTGCATTTGACCACGTTTTCGGGCTGGAATTTAAAGATTGCTACAGGACCAATTTCAGCGGAGTTTCAACCCAATTTCAGGATATCATTTTAAGTTTTTATGACGAATAGTTCAATGATCATACAATATGATTTAGTAGAGTTTTTGAGAATTAAAGATGCATGAGTGACCTATTCGTTCTCACCAACACACTTGCCAATAAACTTTTGGCCTACGAAGTCAGTGCCGGTGGCAAGGCAATATTCGTCTCTTCTTAAATTAACTAGCCGAATCTTTCTAACCGTTCAACTTACGGAATCATGGTTAGTGTACCTGCAGAAAATTCCATTCCAGAGCATATTATAATGAACCTCCCGTGCCAGCACTCACGGAAGCGTTCCCATACATTACCACCCACTATAGTGGTGGCACCCGAACGTTCAACATTGAACGGGCAATGCTTCATACATCACCGAGGTGGCGTATTCACTTCACATACCGTCGCCTTATGGGAAACCCCGAGGAGACATGACTCGAGGCTCATGGCCATGATCACCATCACATGGCTCGATGTACTTACCGAACTTACCATAGCGTAGGTGCGTCGTTACGGAATTTAATCAACAATAATTAAATAACAGAATGTAATGTGCTGGAAGTCAGTACAATATATAGTTAGCCACCTATCATAGCGTGATCCCGTAACCCACATAGGCTTCACGCTCTATACTCAATCCTTAGTGATCCTATAGATAGCATTCCATCGCAAGTGCGCGGCGGAAGCAGAAGTTGGCAGGTTTTATTGAAAAATATTTGTTTTAGGGTCTGTTGCTTTCTCTGGTGCGCATGTTTCGGCTCTGATGCCAGCTGTGGCAAGCCACTCTGAAATTATTCCAAGTTAAGTACCCCACGGACCACTTACAAGTAGTCGGGCACTTAATCGGGAATAAGCTAGAGCGCCGTCGGATTATACCCGATTAACCACGTACTTTCACGATCGAAACAACACGCGCGCCCACACGAAGCTGAGTCCCAGAAATTACAACATTCCACAAGTTCCAAATTACACAATAGTATCATCAAGTCATTACAAACCATGTCTGAAATTTTTGAATAAAAGTATGAGAGTTCAATGCAGCGGAAATAAGCTAACGACGATACATAGCAACACCATGATGAAGCCGTCCATGGTGCTACTCCTCACGATCCTCGGAAGAGGACGGAACACACTCGACATGCAAGCCAGGAGGAATCTGGGCAGGCCAAGTAACACTAGCAATGTCCTCTGCAACATGCATACCTGAAAT
Source organism: Digitaria exilis (assembly GCA_015342445.1). Classification (NCBI taxonomy): domain Eukaryota; kingdom Viridiplantae; phylum Streptophyta; class Magnoliopsida; order Poales; family Poaceae; genus Digitaria; species Digitaria exilis. Next base: position 190,722 of record JACEFO010002774.1, read on the forward strand.
AAAAGCCACAATCAAGGCTGAGTATACTAATACTCAGCAAGACTTACCCGTCGGGTGAAAACTACATCACCGACTCCTAGACATGAAAGGCTTTTGGCTGGTGGGTTTGTTTTGCCCGAAAGCGACTAAGAGTCGATCCCTATTTTCATGATTTTAGCATCAAATTCTAATAGTGTTAACCATTCTAGATTAGCATCCTTTCTAAGCATACAAGTGGTGCAATACAACTTAGTACATACAACAAGTTCATCATTCTCATAGTTTCACTTGTTACTATGCAGCACAGCGGTCAAGCAGTCTCATTAACCGCGAGAAGCGGACAGTTCGAACCGAATTTCACTACCTGGCCAGGGAAACCCAACACACATGGATAATGCTTGCTATAAAAGGCACAAGCACTTCCCAACCTTTCCCATCGATCACAATTCGGCGCCGGGTCCACTCCCTTAGGATAAAGGTTTACCGCTTCACTCACGGCATCACGCATATATCCACATGTGTACGGCAAGGGAAACAATATTTCCAAGGAGAGATGGCTATCGGTTCTAGCTGTATCAATCTGGTACCGGGCTTACCGATTCCCACAGGTCGGCATGTGCGTGGTACGTTCAAAAATTTGACACACAGAACTTCAATTTTAAATCCAACTATCATACCCGGACGGGAGATCTACACCTACCATCCCGCCCGTCCATCCTTAAAATTCCAACATAAGCTAAAGACAAGCAACTCCTATATCTCGCGAGTGACAGGAAATCACTCGACTTGTAACGGTCCTAAAGCATCGCGCCAACGATCCTATCATACTAGTATTGCAAGACATAGGTACTAGAATTATGCAACTAGGGTATTCAAACAACTCCTTGAAACGTAAATGCACATACATATATAATTCAGAGTTGCATAAACTTTAAAGTTAGGTTATGCTCCGGGGCTTGCCTTCTTGGGCTACGCCGATGTCAGACTCCGGGTCAATCTTCGTTGGTGGGGACGAGGTTGTAAGTGCCGTCAGCGAGAGCGCCTTCTACATGAGGTGCAATATTTTTAAGTGTTGCTGTTGGTTTTTAGTCTAAAAGGCTAAGGCACATGAAGGCCATATTCATCTAGACATACAAGTAGTTTATTCTTTTCTTCACAAATTAGAGGCAGTGTGTGTGGTGTAAGTTTTATGCTCTTATGATGGTGATTGTGTACACTGTTGGGTATAGAAACCCTGGGTTCCTTAAGCAAGCTAGACTCCTACTAGGACACCTTGTCCTACTAGGACTCCTCAGTTGTAACCGACTAGGAGACTTACCATGTAAACCTTGCCCCCTGGGATATATAAAGGAGGGCAGGGGTCCCTATATTAGACCATGAGCAACACCGTCAGGCATTGCAACATCTCATCTATACAAGATACACCATATAGGACATAGGGTATTACGCGTATTGCAGCCTGAACCTGTCTAAATCGTCCCTTGTCACATTCGGCTCTAGATTCTCAACGACTTCTCCTCAAACCCTTCTCTCAGGGTATCCCCTCAAGAACCTAAAGTCAGCATAAATCGCCGACACTTTGGCGCCATCCGTGCGATATGCATCGAGAAGCCGCTGCTGAATTCGAAGGACCAGATCATCCCCAATTTCACTCTGTGTGTTCATCTTCGACTCAAGCTTGCATAGTCGTCGACATAGGGCACCTTCGGCTTGGTGAAAATTCAAGCGCCGGCGCCAGAATTTTGTGCGTGTCCGTATACAACATGAGAAGCTTGCTGATTCGTTTACTCTAAAACGAGCCAATCATGATCCATCTGGTGCTGCCGTGATCGACTCCGAGCCGGACAAGCACATCTATTCGGATCACCACACACGTCAATCTTGAGGAGCGTGCTGTGCGCATCTACCGTGATTCTGTACACAGTGGACTGAAGGCGGAGTCCTACAGCCTATAGGCAATTGACTTCTTCGTTAATCACGACCAACAAGGTGGAGGCAAAATCAAGATTTGTTCGTGTACCCATCGACACGTGCAGGCCAGTGCCTTTGTTTGGTTTGGCTCCAAATTTAGTTTGGCGGCTTGCCTATGCACACATGAGGGAGCTACTAGCAACTACCAATCTGCAACAGCTACGACAACCCTTGACTTCACAAGGTTGCATCGACTCGCCGCCAGTGCACCGTCAACTCTTCCGCTTCGACAGGAAACAACTCCGGATCCTATCCACCGCGTAGTTCCTCGGCCTTTCACGCTTGGGGGCTGACTCTGCGACGCCATCGGGTTCTTTTTTCGACAAGAACTCGGACCATGATGACCAGCCGGGTTCTTTTTCAACCAACAACTCAGACCCGGCGTGGCTTCATCGACAAATCGTTCACGAATCAAGCTAAGTCACATGTTTTAATTATTTTTCTTATTTTTTATCTCGCATCTACAAGCGGATATCTTCATGCGCGATCCATGCTTTCGTCGATTTCTTCATGCGCTTTCTGCTCTTTCACCGTCTTCTTCGGTGTGTTCTGTTTTATCTCTAAAGACGAGTGTATCGAGAGTTTTTGTCTGACGATGCAAACCGTGCCTTTTCCAAGCCGATGTGTTATTGACCAGGGTATCGTGGAGGGCACGGCTAGCGGGACTGCCTACTCGGGCACACGATGTTGAAAAGATACAGACACCAAAATAGTCTCATATTATGAGACACTTCAGCTTCTTCATGCGGGATCTACGCGCTCGTCGATTTTATCTTTGCGCAATGCACAACATCTTGTCGATTCGTTGACAAGACTGAATAAATTTCAGTTTTTCGAATATTCTTTGATATTTTCTACATAATATTTTTATTTTTGCAGACCAAGCTTCAACGCATCATCGCAGTTCCGCGCACTTTCGTGCTCGGGGGCTGACGCAAGCCGGGTTATTTTTTCAACAAAGAACTCGGATCATGACGCCAGCCGGGTTTTTTATTCAACAAAGAACTCGGACCATGACGCTAGCCGAGTACTTTTTTCAGCAAAGTACTCGGACATCTTCGTTTCAACAACGTTACTTCAAATCCTCTTCAAATCCTGGAGTCAAGATCCTTAATTCGATTTATTAAATCGGATCAAGGCTCGGGGGCTATGGGGATATCGTCAAAAGATTCTTCAGAAATTTTACCGAATCTTGGAGGTCATGTCTGGATTCAAAAGAACTCGGATTCTTCATTGAAGACCCTCGAATTACTTCTTCAAAGCAAAACGAGGCTCGGGGGCTACCCAATTGGGTGCACCTAGCTGGTGCACACCAATAAGATTCTCCAAGAAGTTTTTGAGCACCTCAGAGTCTTCGTACAACCAAGCTGAGAGAACTCGGATAACTTCAGAAACAATCGGATGACTTCAAAACAACTCGGCAATACTCCAAGACTCACAGCAGGGTTGTACTTCAGGCAATGAAGCGCTCGGGGGCTTGTTGGGTATAGAAACCCCGGGTTCATTAAGCAAGCTAGACTCCTACTAGGACACCTTGTCCTACTAGGACTCCTTAGTTGTAACCGACTAGAAGACTTACCATGTAAACCTTGCCCCTGGGATTATTGATGGGCGTGGGGCACCAATGGTTCGAACCACACCATTCCCGCCGACCCATGCAGCTGGTTAGGAGCAGTGGAGCAATCCATTTGTTAATAAGCCATGATCCATATGATCCATTGGTTTGCACGGATCGAACCTAACATTGTATTCAGTTATCTACGTGCCTTATATTCTGTTGTGGCCCAATACATCTACACCAACAAATCAATCCGTAGGCCGTCGTTAGTACTAGCACGAACAAGCAAGACTCAGTACTAGCACGCACAAGCTAGCAAAGCTGTCAATCTACGGACTCTAATCCGTGAGCTTTCAATGACACAAGCTAGCAAGATGCACATGACATATAAATAATGTGCCAGCCGCAAAGATCAAATATAAATAACGCGCAAATAATAAAATTAGAAAATGCATTCATCAGTGTCAAACAATAGTGTTATTACACTAGAACAATCAGGCAATCATTGTTCATGGGATTGCACAATAATAGCAATGTCACTATTAAAGACGCTATTGTGGCAAAGCTCAAAAGACCTGAGTCACCAACTCCAAGAAAAGCCAATGCTCTCAGTTCAGCAGAGGACTCTTTCATTCTTTCACCGAAATGAAGAAAGCAGAGACGAACCCTACAAAACATGGTAAAAATAAGAGAGCAATAATGGATCATGGCCCATAATAAAAAAAAATAGAACTTGATTACCAAATGTCATAAGTCGTAAGTAACTTAACACCTCCAAAACTTATAATTTTGGATGGAAAGGAGGGAACCAACAAACTTAGGATAATGACTAGCTATAAGCTCAAACAAAGATCAGAAATCACTACCTTTTAATCATATCATTGAGGTTGATCTGGCAGCTCAACGAAATCTTCAATCCCTTCCATGTGGAACTGAGATGAACCTACCAACGTACCAATTCCTTTGTTATTCAGCATATACTTGCAAAGCTCAAAGGTTAACGTTGGATATGAAAATGGTTAGCTAACTAATCATACAGAAAATTGAGAACTGCAGAGAGATTATACCAGAAGATCGGAACCAATCTTGCAAACATACTAGTGCTTCCACATTTTTTGGAGTTAAACGGCTGCGAAAATCAGATATTATCCTCCTTCCAGTGCTAAAAGCCGACTCAGATGCGACCGTTGATGCAGGAACTGCTAAAACATCACGAGCCATCCGGGAAAGCGTGGGATACTCAATTGAGTTACTTTTCCACCAAGAGAGAATATCAAAGGTATCAGTTCGAGGTATTGTGCTCTTCTTCGAATAGCTTTCAAGCTCAGAAGGAACTTCAACTGTTGAGGATGCATTCTGACTCAAGTGCTGATCCCAGTCTGCATACCTACCACCTAGATTTGCTGCTACCTCAGTTGTACCAGTTTGTTGTGTCACATCATGATTCTCCTGCACCTGTGAGTAGTCCTTAAATAGGTCCAGCAATACCATTTTTAGTGATGCGACCTTAGACTCTCCGGCACTCCCAAAGGCTTGTTTCAATCGGAACTCGACGAATCCAAACTTAAACTGTGGATCAAATATCACTGGAAAAGAGATTTGCAACCATGTCAATTTCCAGTATCTTCTAAATTTCCTCTGCATATAATCAATTGTCTTGGAGAGTTCAGCATTGCCCTCAGGAACTCCATTCTCTAGAGCCATCTTAACTTCCCAAATCTCATGGAAGTACAAGTTTGCCGTTGGATAGAGTGATCCCGAGATAACCTTGGTTGCATCGTAGAAAGTTTTCAGAAACCTTGATATCACTCTTGCCTTCTCCCATTCTTGAACTGAGGGTGCATAACTATACTCTGGATCTTGTTGTGCAAGTGAGTCAAAAGCTCTCTTCAATTCCAAGCAAGTCTCAAGCATAAGGTAGGTAGAGTTCCAGCGAGTAGCTATGTCAATATTTGGGTGCTTTCCATATGTGATACCTAGTTGTTGGATGATCTCCTCAAACTTCTACTTCCGAGATGTAGATCCATGAATGAACTTCACACTTTCTCGAATCTTGTGCACTACTGGATTGATGGTCTCAAACCCTGCCTTACAAATCAAGTTGATCACATGAGCAGCACACCGATGATGAAATAACTTTCCTGCCCCACATAGCATCTGCTTCTCTAGCAGATTACTTCTCAAGAGTCGGACCATTGCATTGTTATTACTTGCATTGTCCAATGTTAGTGCAAATAACTTGTCTTCAATATTCCACTCTTGTATGAATTTGAAATTCTTTTGTGCAGGTTCTAATCATCGTCAAGAAAATGACATGTGATGCACATATAACCAATGGTTTGGTTCGATGTCCACATGTCCATGGTCAAAGAAACCTTGTTGTTGGTACGTTGGAACACTTCTTGAAGAATTTGTTTCTGCTCTTGATATCTCCTCAAACAATCACCTGTGACTGTCTTCCTTGAATTCACTTTAAAAACAGGATTAAGGCTGGAAACAAATCTTCTAAAACCATCATAATCAACAATTGCGAGTGGTAGCCCATGAAGTACAATCATCCTATTTAACTCTCTCCTGGAGACATCTTGACTAAACCTCCAGTTATCCATAGCAACGCCATCAGGAGCATCACAACGGACTTAAGTTGATGGGCCATATTAGTCACACTTCTTCTTGCCTTGCATCTCTTCAAATGATTGCTCAGAGCACTGGTTCCAGCCCCTCGCTTGGCACTGATATCTGTGTCGCAGTGCACACATTTTCCTTTTGTAACGATACCAGCCTCACGAACTATAGTGAATTCACTCCAAGCCTTAGATCTGAATTTCCGATTCTCCTCACCATGTAAGAAGGGCTCAACATAGCTAGGCCTATCATGCTCATCCATCCCATCATCTTCGCCCTCACCCTGCTCACCATTCCAAATGTCCTCATTTTCTTTGCCATCACCAACATCCTCGACCTCCTCTGTATCATCATCTTCATAATTCTCATACTCATAGTCATCAATCAATGAATGAAGAGCCTCTGGAGTCTGCTGGTTGGACCATGTAGTTACTTCTGCTTGAAATTTGGGCATCTCTGAAGTGGAATCTTTTCTGAAATATTCCCCCTCAGCTTCCAAACCACTGGATGGATCAAGAGTGTTTTTCTGTTTTCCTCCATTACCGGACAATGCTATTGCACCTTCAAGAGGATCCGCTGGACGAGCAATTCTCTTCCGTTTTCTACTGCCATGCTGCTCTGTTACTTGGCTGCTCTGCTGCACTCCAGCTCCTTCAAGGTGAGGCACATCCATCAATCTACTGCACTGTTGCTGAACTGCTCTGCTGCTTCGCTGCTCTGCTGCACATATTATTTTTATCAGGTACATGCAAGAAAATAAAGAAAGGAATTCAAATGAGCTGAGATTAATAAGAGGGAAAAATAAGCTGATTCGGTACCTGGGATCGATCCGGCACCACAGAGGGGGTGGCTCGAGTGGTGGAGGGGTGATTCGCTGCGGAGAGATGTAGGAGCAGCCGCAGTCTCCTCGAGGACGACGCTACGGGGATGGTCCGCTCCAACCCTAGCAGCAAACAGCAAGAAGCCATAGGAGGATGAGACGATGAGGAAGGGCGGAGGAAGGGGATGACTTTGATAATGAGATGGGGAGGAGACCTAGAGGACGTGCACCTGCATCCACCCATGCTCGCCGGGCTCGATGGCCGCAACACCGTGCGGCGGCGGCCAGCGACGGCAGCGAGCGACGGCAGCGGGCGACGGCAGCGGCGGCAGCGGCCGGCGGCCGCGGCGCCCAGCGACGGCGCCCGTTGCCTACGGGAGACGGAGTCACGGAACGATGGGGTCGAAGCCCTGGACCCTTTGGTTCGATGGTTGCTGACCCTATGACCCTAAAAGAATTTGTGTATCGTAACAGGGGCCCTTTAGGGTCGATTTCATGGGCCGGATCGGCGATCCATTGGTTTGACCCGGCCCATTCCCATCCCTACCTGGGATATATAAAGGAGGGAAGGGGTGCCTAGATTAGACCATGGAGCAACACCGTCAGGCATTGCAACATCTCATCTATACACGTAGGGTATTACGTGTATTGCGGTCTGAACCTGTCTAAATCGTCTCTTGTCACCTTCGGCTCTAGATTCTCGACGACTTCTCCTCAAACCCTTCTCTCGGGTATCCCCTCGAGAACCTAGTCAGCATAAATCGTCGACATACACATATAAAACAATTCAAACCATTATTTCTATTCAAGTGTGTTGTTCTGGAATTTTAAACTTCACATGCCCTATTTGATCAATTATCAAAAGTGATCTACTTCTTTTTAATAAACTCAAATCTACTCTAGTTCCTTCTCATTTTGTTTCTATGTTTCTGTTCATCCTTTTATCCACAAACTTTATGACAGCTACTGGAGTATAAGAGCTAGGCTCACTCCAAAATTTAGCTAAAACCGAGTTACACAGAATTTATTAAAAATAGTACAAGCTGCTGCTCAAAGAAACAAGATTAATTCATATAAAATCAAAACTACTTCCAAAATAGAAGATTTCTCTACCAGAGCTAGGCATGGGTAAAAGGAAGGTTCTGACCAAGTGGTAGCTAAAATAAGCACTGGGACAGTCATCAATAAATTCCTAACCGAAAACCAATACCTATTTATTTGCTGGCCTACATAGGGTCTAAAATTAAGTTTAGTATTTTTCCAACATGTACCAACAAGTTTCTAGGCCTCTGGTGAAAGTTGGTTGACTGCATGAAATATTTTCAAAAATTACAGAACTGAACTAGAGCAGGAATCACTAAATAAAACATAACTGAAGTTACAGGCCATATTTTTAGGTCTCCTTTGGACACAAAGCTTCTGTACAGACCATACAAGTAACATATCCAAAGTTCAGCTACAAAGGAGTTCAGGATTTGAAATGGTGCACAAAACTCTAAAAACTGAGTTTGAATTTTAACGCAAAAACTATTCGTCAAAGGTGTATACATGCAAACATGAGATTGGAGTTTACAATCTCACAAGTCCAGGGAGTATTTTTGTGCATTTTTCTGGTTGTTGTACGATTTTTAACAGATTTTACAAGATCTCAGAAAATGGATCTAGGTTTTAAGAATCTTTTTACGCCGGAGACCCTGGACCTTTTGAAACCTTGCAAACAAGTTCCTGAAACTTACACGGAGGACCCTAGAACTAAAATGGGGAACGCATCTAGGTCCCTAGGCTCGCCGGCGACCGGATTCCGGCGAGGAGGCGGCGAACTAGTGCGGGGGAAATGGGGGAAAACGATGAGGGGCTCATCTCGCGTCGATTTGAGGCGGAGATGGGGTCGGGGAAGCAGCGACGAGCCTCGGCGACGACGGGCGGCGGAGCTCTGCTGCTCTGCTTCGACGCTGCATGGTGGGTGGCGCTCGGGGTGGGGGAAACGGCCTGCGAGCTTCACTGAGGGCCGAGGAAGCTCAACGCGGCGTCGGTTGTAGCGGCTGCTAGTCGGAGCGGGCGGTCGACGGCGAGGGGAGCTTGGCGTCGGCAATGGTGCTCCGGCGAGGTGGTTGGGGGTCGCGCGGCGCACATGAAGCTTCCCTATTTATAGAGGAGGTAGAGGAGGCACAGGAGAGGCCAGAGGAGGTGCAGGAAGGCTCTCTTACGGCAGGGGAGTAGTTCGGGGCTTGCGTGCATGCAGACTTGGCGCGTGGGCCGCCATGAGTGCGCCTGCAAGCTTTGGGCCAAGCGAGCGAGCGGGTTGGCGGTTGAAGATCGTGCGCGGCAGGCAGGAGATGCTCTGGCGAGCTTTGGGGCGCGTGATTGGAGAACTGGCCGGGTCGCGAGGGAGCTCGGGCAGGCGCGCGCTGCAGTGGCCAATGGCGGCACCTGCGCGACATGATGAGGGCTGGCGTGACGAGGCGAGCTTGGCGTGCGCGGTGCGAGACAGGACGTAGCGAGCGGTCAGATGCGTGCGCAGGAAGCTGGGACATCGTCTTTGAGGCTTGGCTGGGCAGTTGAGGTCGCCGCCGCTCGCCGGCCATGTGGCGGCCGCTACCGGCCTCGGGCAGAGCTGGCCGAGCTGCCTGTCGGGATGCCCATGGAGCTCCCCGGTTCAAACGTGTATAAACTTTGAAAATTTGATTTGAACTTCAAAAAGTGAAAACACGAAAGTTGGAGTTTAAAATGTGGGACACAACTTTCTTTTTGGGGTGAACCTGAAATTTTTAATTTTTCAAGCTCAAAGAAAGCCATATTTGGAAAGGTGTTCTGCATGGTTTTTAGGTTTTTTGAGGGGTTAACTGCAAAATTTGAAAAAGTTCCAAACAGTAACTAGGCTTATTTGTGATGAGAAACAACTTTTATTTTTGGAGATTTCATGTTTAGTACAAAATGTTTGAGATCTCAGTTGGGTGTCAAAAAGGCCTTATTGAAATTCAAATATCGAAATTTAGATCAAATTAAGTGTGCTTAAACCAAAACTGTCCTTTAACCCTATTTTTAGTGTGTATTTAAGGTTCTAAGCATCTAGGATGTCACAAAGATGTCTTGGAATCGTCCTCCATGTCCAAGACGACGAAGTCCATGGGAATGAGAAATCCCCAGACTTTCAGCGGTATATTCTCTGCAATCCCGGTTGGGTAGCGAACTGATTGGTCCGCCAGTTGCAAACACATAGCTGTAGGGGCCAGTTGTACATGCTTAAGCTTTCTCGAAGACAGCCTTGGGCATCACACTGACACTTGCCCCCAAGTCACAAAGAGCTCTCTTGAAGTTCTAAGTCCTGATTGAGCATGCAATTGTGGGACAGCCCGGATCCTTCTTCAGCAAAATAGAGTTGAGTATAGCGGCGCTACACTCTTCGGTCAGTTGTACCATCTCAGTGTGTGGCAAGGTCTTCGTATTTCCCAAAATATCTTTGAGGGTATTTTGAGTAAGTGGGTACCTGCACAGCATCAAGAAGTGGAATATTGACGTAAACTTTCTTGATTACCTCGACGAACTTACCGAATTGCTCGTCGGTCACTGGCTTCCTCCTTCGTTCTAGAAACAGTAGGATGGTGGTGTCATGGTAGTCGCTGGAGGCTATAGGAACCTCCACGGCCTCCTCCATAGGGCCAGAGTTAGAATCTTCTACCTCCTCCTCTTTTGCTTCTGGCTCGGTTCCACTAGCGGTATCGTCTTCCGCTGAGATCCTGCATCCTGTGGCATAGGTGGATCACGGCATGGTCTTACCACCACACCGCACTAACACTTTCCTGAGGGAACCTCTGGTTGCCCAGGAAACTTCTCTTTGTTAGAGTTAGGGACAAGACGCGACCCAGGTAAGCTACTTGAGTTTCTATCATTTTATTAAAATTTCAGCTGGTTCTTTAACAAAGTATTAAAAGCCTTCCATTTGGTTAGCCCATGCTCTCAAAAACCTTATCATTAGCAAGAAACTTCTTCCTAATGCTATCATTGAATATTCTTTTGGCCATACCATAGGTCTTTAAGCGGAAGGCTGAAAACTACTGTTAAAGATGTGTACCGTGCTGTTGGCCAAAGGAAGGTTGGGCTTGGAATTCCAACCTTGCTGAGGATGAAATCCGGAATTGTTGGAGTTGTTACTCACGATGAAATGGGCATCCTCTTGAGTCATGGGGCAGCTAGTGCAATGGGGCACTGGTGTCACCACATGTCTCACATGTTGATCCTTGCATCCGCAATCTGAGCCATCTCATTGTAGGAGACTCTAGTTTCTTCATAAGGAATCCATCTTTGCTGCTAACTATGTCAAAGGATCAACTTGGTGAACTCCCTTGGAACGAGTTGCCTAGCATTCTCCCATCCAACTTTGATGAGAGGCAATTTTCTCCACGAGCGCTTTGGCCCCGGCCACATCCAACGAGAGAAATGCTCCTTCCACAGCTGCGTCCAAGTTCTCTTGCGAACGGCGAGTTTAGGACATGGTAGAAATTCTGGACAACCAGCCATTCTGCCATGCCGTGGTGTGGACAGGCTGCAATATACTCCTGCAGCCTCTCCCAAGATAGTGATCTTGCCACGGAGGGCATTGGTTTTTTGCCCACCAGGAAATACTTGGTCAGAAAAGCATCTGAACAAGTCCTCCACGTGTTGTTGAACGAACCCTGGTTGGTGTAGAGAACCATTCCTTTGCTTTGCCAAGCAAAGAGAACGGAACAAGCGTAGCCTTATAGCATCCATTGTAGAGCCATTGGGTTGATGGTGCTGCTCACTTCCAGGAAATTCCTAAGATGAGCGTTGGCATCCTCTGATGCCTTTCCACAGAACTGGTTCACTTGAACCATATTCACCAGCCTAGTCTTCAACTCAAAAGCATCAACTGCTTGGTCATTGTTCAGTCCCGGGTAGTTGTTGCTCGATGGAGCTGAGAACTCATGAAGGGTCTTCGTGGCTGTCATGGTTGGTGAAGGTGGTGCTGACGAATATGATGTTTTTGAAGATTCTGACGAGGAATCAGTCTCCAGACTGAGTGAAATCTATGGTGGGACGTATCGACGTCTCACGTTTCTCCCAATGCGTTCCGGATTAGGATTGAAGTTTGAAGGTAAGTTGAAACCGGTCATGCACAGCCCTGTAATCATCATAAAGACAAAAACAACAGTGGTAAGCCCGCTAAGATTAGCTGTGATAAAACGGCGCCAGAAATGCTTGTTGGCACTCCTTAACTCATGCCTGGTTAGTTGTTGTATGCTCAGAAGAAATGGTACTCCGCAAGCTCACAGAATAACTCGTTGCATTTCACCTTGGTGTGAACCAGGGTATCATATTTATATCCTCAGGGAAGCATTATGGTTAAAGAATATTGAAGAATGAATGAAAACCTTTCTAGAATTATCAACTCATCAACTTAGGGGAGATAACATTTTAGCATAGATAATGGCCAATATATGACCGGATAGAAGGCTTGGTAAAGCCAGCCACATAGGAGATTCTCAGATGAAAGAGAAAAGGGAAGAGCTGGGAAGATAAGGTAAGAAGGATCCTAAGACACTTCTATACTTAGAAAAAAAGACAACACTACAGCCTTAGACTAGTTTTTTACCTAGATGTTGATGGCTAGAGCGGGAGCAACTCAGAGTGGGATGAAAAGGGGTTTCCTCCAGGCTCAGCAACTACTGTTATGAAAACACCGAATGTGGTGGATTACAAAGGATGGCAGGGCTGCAACCACTGTTGCCTACACTGCGGTACCGTGGGGTGGGAACACAGCTAACTTAGCTAACGGCAAGTCGACACCACATCTGCGCTTGACGTTAGGACTTCACTTGCAACGTCTACCAAGAGAGAATCTTCTCAAACTCGGAGCTTTCGACGGCTCCGACATATAGGCTAGAAAGACCCATAAGATAAAACCCGACAGAGCTAACTGAAGTTCTAACTCTAATTCTATAGGAAGCTACTCTCCAACTTAAGACAAAGCTTAAAGAAGGAAAATATGAGAGTAGAGCTTGCTCATAAGTAATGAAGATAACTTTGTATTCATAATAATATTTGGAAATAAAAGAAAAGATACAAGAGCTTTTACCAGAACTTCCGAAGACTCCGGAACCCCGAGGCAAAGCTCGACTCGACCTTACTTCCAACTACAACTCCTAAACTAAAAAGTGGAAATGAAAAGAGAGACCTCCATGAGTGTGTCTTCTTCAAGTGTGAGTGTGAGTGTCCTTTTATAGCCTGAATGCAAGGTCGGTTTCCTACATATAGATGACGTCATCCCTTCCATGCAACTGCCAGACGAAAACTGGCCTGAGAGGCCGAAGTGGGAGGTTGGCCGGCCACCCTAAGGCCGATCGTCCTAGGGGTGCAGCCACAAGTCACTGACCTGTGTGTGGAGGCTCCTGATCACGTCCTGAAGTCGGTTGGGTATAGTTTTTCTGTGAATTTAGTTCGGGAGACAATGCAGGTGGGCCCTCCAATCCAAGTGATGCCTTTCGATATCCGTTGATCAAACCGACTTAGAATTCACGGTTTAGATCAACATGCACTATGTTTTCTTGTCTCCTGGACCAGTGACGTGGCGATTGGGGCCAGTTGAGGCCGGCCGGCCAATGGTCAGGCCAAACGGCCTGCCACTCGGCCTTTCGCCTGATGCTCATTTTTTTTGTGTATTCTCCTGCAGGCATAAATCATCCAAAAATAGTGGAACTCATTAATTATTAGCACTATGTATGAAACATTGGTATAATATTCCTCATTTACCGAAATGTTGACGGGCACTAAGTCTTATAACGACCATCAACACCCCCTAACCCAGCATCTTCCTCTTTG